>VZRW01008662.1:7549-50455 GCA_013398125.1 Aegotheles bennettii | reverse complement strand
GGGACTGGTGCCAAGGGCAGGGAGTGATGGGATGAGGGGGAACGGGTTCCAACTGCCAGAGGGGAGATGGAGATGGGATGGGAGGGAGAAATTGTTTGCTGTGAGGGTGGTGAGAGCCTGGCCCAGGGTGCCCAGAGAAGCTGTGGCTGCCCCTGCCTGGCAGTGTTGAAGGCCACACTGCCCAAAGCCCCATCAGCATGTCCTGTTCATTCAACGTCAGAGATCTGGAACAGCAGTAATGCACAAGCCCTGGGAGGTCCAGAGGTGGTCTCAAGGACCACCCTCATAATGCTTCCCTACTGGTATAAAACAGTAAGGAGAAATGCAATTCATCATTGTTTGTCAGTCTCTGGAGTTCTAAATTGACAGGGACAGTGCTCAGCACTGCTCTTCATGGTTACAGACAGAAAACTCTTCAATCCCTTGTTCTCCATCGCTCACGTTTAGACTTCAAAGATATTTTTCTGATTGTGCCTCATGGTGATTTTTGGTCTTTCACCTTGATAGGCTAAAAAGGGAGAAAGAAATCTAGAGAGAAGAAAAGAAGGAAAAAAATGTAGGCATCTGCTTAGCTTTCACACGGGGAACTCTTGGCCCTACAGAAAGCTCCACCTTGGCCTTCAGTGCTGCATGGCATTAACATTGCAGTGCTTTTCAGGGGCAGGTTTGTAACGAGTATCCATATATGCCAGAAGTTAATATGAGACACAACGTTAGCATAAAGGTAAAAAATGAGGGTAAGAGCTGAGCCTGACCCTGGCAGTTTATAGGAGACCAAGCCCTTGCAAAGGGACAGCACTTAACACACACCAGGAGGAGAAATTCACGTGTGGCGTCCTTGTTCCTGCAAACATTTGCACGGGGCTGGTCCATTAGCACAAAGAATGGTGTTTAGGTCAGTGACAGAATTACAACATGAAAATAACCCTCAGCTGTAAACCTTCTGGCTTTGCAGTACTTGGTATGTTAAAAGAAGGCATTTTTGCACTCTACCTGATGTTTTTAAGAATATTCTAACAAACAGGGTAAAATGAAGGACACCTTTGCTGCTAATACATTTTCCACCGTTTGTTTTTAACGTGAGATACTCACCATACTTCAAGAGACAATTCCAAAGTCATTTCTGTGACCTAGACAAGAAATATTTCAATATAGTTACACCATTCACAGAGGGGAAAAACCACAAACACACCTGCAATATAAACCATTACCGTCGGGATTCTTCTTTAAATCACTTTTCTTAAAAAAGAGGGCATTTCTCAAATACATGGATTAGTTTCTTGTCTGTGGAACTTCTTTTTTTTCAAAGCACATGATATGATTCTGAAATACACCACTGAATGCAGCAGAAAATGCTTCCAAGTGCTGCTCAGCCCTGGCTTTTGTTCATCAGATCCCCCCGTCTTGGCTTTCCTCCACTGACAAACACTTCTGGACAGTGCTGTCCATCTTTGGCCTGAAGGGATCTGATTGTCTTCACACCTCTGATCCTTTGTTTCTACGGCCAGCCACCCTCTGCCTGCCACTTGCTCCCCATTCACTGGGTAACCTTCATACTCAACTGGTACCCGAAACAGACTTGTGAGGGAACAACTGCTCTGTGTCTTTCCACCATTAAATTATCAATCAGGAGGAGTAATTGCTTGCAAGTTTCTGAAATGGGAGGGCAAAAAGGCTGGAGAAGGGCCTGGAGCACAAGGAATGGCTGAAGGAGCTGGGGGTGCTCAGCCTGGAGAAGAGGAGGCTCAGGGGGGACCTCATGGCTCTCTGCAGCGCCCTGAGAGGAGGTTGGGGTGAGGGGGGGGTTGCTCTCTGCTGCTGTGCCCACAGGGAAAGGATGAGAGGGAACGGCCTGAAATTGCAGCAGGGGAGATTCAGGTTGGACATCAGGGACAATTCCTTCCCTGTGAGGGTGATTGGGTGTGGGAATGGGTTGCCCAGGGAGGTGGTGGGGTCACCATCCCTGGAGGTGTTCAAGAGGTGTCTGGATGTGGCGCTGGGTGCTGTGGGTGAGTGGGGATGGGGGTGGGGGTTGGACTGGATGAGCCTGGAGGTCTCTTCCAGCCTCAATGATTCTGTGAAATATGCAAATAAACCACTGACTGTCCCTTCATAATGGCTGCACTTGCAGACCACGTAGAGCTACCTGACCCGTTAGCTATGGGTTTGTCTCCTCTGCCTCTTTCATAGAGCACTCAAAGGGGCTCCCTCCAGGCAAAGGTTAAAGCACCAGCTGCATTGGTCAGGCAACATCCAAGGGCCCAAGGGTGCTAGAACTAAGAGAGGGTGGTCAGGCATTGTCACCTCCCTGCACTCTGTCACACGCCATTGGCCACCACCACTCTGGTGTGACACTTTGGGGGTGTGAAACCCTCCCACACAGCACCCTGCTGCACGCTGCCTCTGGCTGTGAATGGATCCTCCTCCTCTGTGGCACGTGGTCACTCCAAACAGAGCCAGGACACCCCAGACTCAGTGCACTTGGACCGAACAGTTTCAGCTCTGGATGGTGGAGCTGCCTCTGGCCACGGGCACAGCGCAGGACCAGCGTGAGGACAGGGAGAGGAGAGGCAAAGGAACAGAGGCAGAACACAATGAGACAGAGCCAAGAGTCACTGGGGAATGACTCCCAAGAGAGGGCAGGAGCCACAGTGCTCCAACACCTGGCATTGATGGTTTAGACAGGGCTTCAGGAACCACACGGCCATCCCAGGGGTGGAAAAGTGTACGCACATGGTATTGACTAAAGCCTTGAAGGGAGAGGTTCCAACAGGGCCACACCATGTCATTTCATAGAAACACAGAATCATTCTGGTTGGAAGGGACCTCCAGGGTCATCAAGTCCAGCCTTTATCCCATCATATTCCTAACCATCAGACCATCAGACCATGGCCTCAAGTGCCTCATCAACCCGTTTTTTGAACACCCCCAGGGACGGGGACTCCACCACCTCCCTGGGCAGCCCATTCCAGTGCCCAACCACCCTCTCAGTCAAGAACTTCTTCCTAATCTCCAACCTAAACTTCCCCTGATGGAACTTGAGGCCATTTCCTCTCGTCCTGTCATCAGCAATTCGGGAGAAGAGACCAACACCAGCCTCACTACAACCTCCCTTTAGGTAGCTGTAGAGGGCAATAAGGTCTCCTCTCAGTCTCCTCTTCTCCAGGCTAAACACCCCCAGTTCTCTCAGCCAGTCTCCATGAGGCATTTCTTACCCAGCCTGCCACAGGAATGACAGGAACACACACTGTGTATACAAACTGCTCCCACTTGGCTCAGCCTGGCTCGATGTTACTATTTGCTTACAAATTTCAGAGCATATTTGGCTTTTCTCACAGGTTATTTTCTCCCTGTGTACTCTCCCAAGCTTTGCTGAGTGCTGATGAGAAGTTAGAGCTCTCCTGGAGCATGGCAAGGCTCTTTCTCACTGCCTCCCCTCGTGCCTGGCAGAACCAGGCACCTGCAGCCAGCCCACACTCTGCACACCCAGGTTACTGAAGCAGCCAGTGAAATAAATATGCAGAAACTTCAAAATAATGCAGTAAATGTAAAAAAAAAAAGAAAAGGAAAAAGGAAAAAGAGAGTATCAAAATCCCAACCGCCCCAAGTTGTGCCTGAATTAATGCCAGGTCTTGCACACGAAGCTCAGGCTTCCAACAAACAGGCCAGTTATTTGCTGTGACCACACTTTTAAAGTTAAATCACATGAAAAAAAGCAAAGCAGTCACAAATCAAGACCCCCGATCACATAACAAACCACAGCCCAGAAGAAATGCAGACAGGATTTGTACATACAGCACATGCATACAATAGACACATAATGATAACCAGGCACGGTGGGTATCACTGCAAGACTGAATTATGCTCCAAATGGCCTCTGCTGTGCTACTCTAACCAATGATGGTATTTTAATAGGTGCAGAACAAGCTCAATTACCCAGAGGTTGAGGGCAATCTCCAGGAAACACCGTGCAGGCAGGCAGCCCCTGTTAAACCCACCCAGCTGCTTTGGGTACGTGTTTGGAGCTCATAACCCAACTGGGGCTTCCCTTGACTTAGAGCATTTACAGTAATGCATCGCTGCATGAAACTGGGGCTGTGTTACAACAAGCCTTTCATTGAAAGTGAAACATATAATGAGGAAAGAATTTCTGGTGGCTTTCCAGAAGCCACAGGCATCAGAAGCAGAGGTAATATAGTGACCAGCAAACTCCACATCACCTCTCACGCTGACAAAGACCATGAAATTACTGGATTAGCCAGTAAAAGTTTGAAACTGGACTTGTAAAGAGGATTCTCTCAACAGGGACACAAAGGTGTTCAGTGGCACCACTTAATTCTCCTCTCAATAAATACAGTGCCTCTGGGCCAGCACTCCGTGTTTAACCGTGGCCACCAGTGAATGCTTAGAAGATCAGCTTCAGAAGAGGGTATGGAGAGCAATCCTCACCTGAGGTGCCTCCTCCTGTGCCCACACATGTTCAGCTATTTCCTGACTGAATGGCTGCCACCCTCACCTCCTCCGTGATATATTCCAACCCCTTCTTGAATTCCAAACTTAGGTGTATATCAAGAAAGCACGCACATGTGTAGTACTGAGGCAGACTGATGGGACCAGGAATACTCTCAGATTGCCTTTCCTCCAGGAACACAGACTTCTGATGAAAACCAAGAGTGCTGTTTTTCTTCAACAAAGTGGCAAAAAAGTGGCAAACAGTGGCAAAAAGCACCATCCTCTACTGATTTGTGAAGAAGCTTCATCTACCAGAATGCGACACAGATAAAATCCAGACACCTGATAGAGGACCAAAACATCCTGGGCTACACAACAGTTCAGGTCTCTCAGTTCAGGTGCTCTTTTAAGAACTTCCCATCAAGCTCAAAGCTGCACAAAGCTCTGGATGTTGCAACTTACCTCATTGAAAGTTAACTGGACCTCCTTCTTCTCTCCCAGTTTCAGAGAAGATATAGGAAATGTGGATGTGCCAAGAGTCTCGTCCATAACGTAGTTGGCATCCATCAGAGTAACCTAGAAAAGACACATGGGTATTCAGTCCTACTTCCATAAATCCTTTAATTCCATACAGCCTACACCTAAAGTAAAAAAAACATTATAAGGAAAAGGAATAGGCCTAATTCCACCCAGCCAACTCCCCATGCCAACAGACATGGTCTGTAAAACAGGCCAAGCTCATGGGTAACGGAGGTGGCAACTTCAAGATGTTCAACTGCATGAGTACAGCAGTAACATTTACAAAGTGTTTTCATCTGAGCACTTGTGTCTGTAAATCTCACCGTCTCTCTAAGCAGGCATGGTAACTTCAAATCACATGTATAAAATACACAATCCCAGCAAACTTCCAGTAAAACTTCTCTGTGGAGAAACTAATCCAGGTTTAAAGGTGATACAGCAAAAACTATTTCAGTGCAGACAGAATCCACACCTCCCAGCCTTGCACCTACAGATCAGGAGTTTCACAGCAACGGCTTGGCACAAGGTGCAGCATTCCAGACTACACAAAGCTTTGCTCTGTATCCAGCCAGGTCTTCAAGTCTCTTCTCATATTCTCCATGTCAGAGCACATTACTCTTCAAAATGTGATAGGATCCAAAGATGTACATGGATACCTCAGAACATCGCTCTGATCCATGTGGGTCTACACCTAGCAGTCTTTTTTTCTCAGTGGCATCCTCCCAAGTTCTCCAGTGAGATGTTCAGAAAGAATTCCAAATTACCATTTACATGGTTTCTATTAAATGAATTCTCCAAACTCATTTGGCTTACCATTTTTTTTCTTCACTTTGTGGAATGGTATCTTCTAAAATATCGTATGTTTGTGGCTTGGACAGTATCTCTTGCATAAAGCAAATGGAATCCAGAATCACAGAATGTTAGGGTTGGAAGGGACCTCAAAAGATCACCTAGTCCAACCCCCCAAGAAACAATCACGCAACTAACTAGTTGCTATATCTGGGTTCAGCCTCTTCTCAGCTATAAAGAATCTTCTTCATCCTATGCCACAAGCAACCCTTTGAAATGATGAAGTGTATTTCAGGACAGTGCTCGTTATTTGAATGGCATCTACCTTTTCCTGCTGCCTTGCAGAACTTCACACCCGTTGCTGTGATCTCTGAGGGCTTCTAAAACCAACAGCAAAAACTCCTTAATGGGATTTTGGAGAGCGTCTGACACTCCAGAGCAAAAACAGCACTTGGGATAGACTTAAAGGTTTAGATTAGAATAATCTGAGGGTTGTGGGGTCCGTGTGAGTGTGGGAATTCACGAGGAGGTTGTGTGTGAGGGGGTGGTTTCACAGATCTGAGTTCTGACCCTGCAATCCACGCGGAGTCCGAAGGCACTGCCAGGCACTGGCAGTCCCACCATGGCATCCCACCATGGCAGAACACAAACACCAGTTTTGACCTGGAGACAATTCCTTTCGTGGGGAAGAGGATGTTTACTGTGAACAACACATGGATGTGTCTGCAAACACACACAGCACCATGCCCACAATGAACTGCTATCACCCGGCAGCACTGGTGCTTTGCAGGCAGTTCCCAGGGGACTTCACAGCACGTGTCTCAGAAACCAGCACCAGCCTCTAGTTATTGTCAATGTGCACTTCCACATCTTACTTATAATCAATCTTCTTGTGTTCTGTGACAGGAGACAGACTTGCAGACCCTGGCAGTGTGCTATGGTCACACCATGCTGGAAATCAACGGTGTGTCAGCTCACAGAATCCTGGGCTTCATCACAACTGCATTAAAGCATGCTCAGAACTGAGAAATGCTTCATGAAATGGCAGCCAAGCTGCAGGAAAGGTGTCAGGAAGGGGGGTTCTCACCCTCGTGGACAATGAGCTAGGCAGATTACCACCACAGCAAGAAGCCAACAGTCCAGGCCTCCCCATCGTCAAAAATATCTGAGATCATGGAACAGTAATTGATGGCTCACCAGCATCTCAGCTTCCCCCATCAGAATGCACACAGGTACAGAGTGCAAGAGGTGGCACTGTTCCCAAGGAGGCAGCAGGTGAGCCACTGGCCACTGCTGTTTGTGACTAGAATAATTTATCCTTTAAAAATCCTTGAATGAAATCTTGTACTCAACATATTCCTACATCACCAGGGACACTGCCCCAGCGTAATACAGGCAGAACCTGACCCAGTCTTTATACAATGCCAGGAAAACCCAGGGACTACATTTCAGCTATTATTTGCTATTCCTTAATTTACCATCTCACTCATCTTTGGAACATCATGAGAGCTGCTATAGATCACCTTATTGCCCTCTACAACTACCTAAAGGGAGGTTGTAGTGAGGCTGGAGTTGGTCTCTTCTCCCCAGTTGCTGTTGACAGGACGAGAGGAAATGGCCTCAAGTTCCATCAGGGGAAGTTTAGGTTGGAGATTAGGAAGAAGTTCTTTCCTGAGAGGGTGCTCAGGCACTGGAATGGGCTGCCCAGGGAGGGGGGGGAGTCACCGTCCCTGGGGGTGTTCAAAAAACGGGGTGATGAGGCACTTGAGGCCATGGTCTGATGGTCTGATGGTCAGGAATATGATGGGATAAAGGTTGGACTTGATGGCCCTGGAGGTCCCTTCCATCCATAATGATTCTATTCTATGAATGACTTAGCGAGCTCCTGCGTATCTCCTAAAAAAGCACAGGATCTGCAGAGAGGCTGGTGAAAACCCTCTGCCCCAGGACTTCTGTCAGAATCTACAAAGGCTTTACCAGATACAACTGAAACCATTTTTATTTCCCATACAGTGAAGTGATTGTGAATTCCCTGCTATTGCTGTCTCTGGTGCAGGGTGCATACCCTAGCTCTTCATGCTCTAGTGAGCTGATCGGGGGATTCCTCCTCCCTGAAGTGTAGAACTCACCCAGGAACATGGGCAGCCTTGTAGGAAGCACAATTCAATTTTCAGATCTTGAACAGTTTAGCCCCAAGAGATTATGGTCACCAGCCCAATGGAAACCTTCCCAGGCTTTAGCTCTATCCCAGTTGGCCAGTTCAGACTGAAACTCTGTAAGCTTGGATCAGAAGACTTACAAGTTAGGGCCATCCCCTGCAAAGAACCCAGCTGACTAAGGACTACAGATAACCTTAAATGCTTGCTGTGCCCACTTAGAAAATAGTTGCACTGAACACTCACCTTTTGTACACAACTCAACACACAGAGACTTACCAGTAGCTTAGGCAACACGCCTGCACATTGACTGGGTGGGCTACTCAGCCCTTGGCTCCAGACAGAGAGGAGAAGGCAGAACCATCCTTCTGCTTTCTGTCACCTCAGGCAGAAGCAGGGAATGGGCAGAAACTTGGCTTTACCACCAGGTGTTCACTGTCCATAATAGTTGAATCAGTGTAGGAAGAAGGGAGAAAATCATTTATGGCTGATGGGAAGAGTGGTGAGCTACTAGCCCAAGAGATGACTCAGGGGCGTATCTCACCATGACTCTCAAGGCTACTCCTTGAATAATTCAACTTATACAACACCTCTCGCTCAGCACCATGCCTAAAGGCAAAAACCAGCCTTTAATGGTTAAAAACCAGTTGAAATCTTGAGACAACAGATGCCATACTCGTATGAGCTACTGCTATTTTAATTGCCCAGACACTGCACACCTTCCATTTTCACAGACGCAGCTCAGCCGTGTTATTTACCTCAAGAATATTCTCCTGGTTGGGGTCCAAAATGAACTCAAAGGTTTCATTCCACACGGGATTCACATCGTTATTGAAATGTTTCGTTCTCTTCCTGCAGTCGGGGGCGGACGGGATGAACAGCTCCACGTAGGGATCTGGAGTGTCAACTGCAGAGCAACAAGTGAGAGAAAACTCAAGCTTGGGTCGTAATAATGGATACAGTTATGTGAAACCACCTCGTGGGCTGTGGCAGAACAATATTGCACTGTACAAATCACATTAATGTAATCACACACAGAATCACACAGAATCCTAGGGGTTGGAAGGGACCTCGAAAGCTCATCCAGTCCAACCCCCCTGCCAGAGCAGGGTCACCCAGAGTCCATCACACAGGAACGCATCCAGGCGGGGTTTGAATGTCTCCAGTGAAGGAGACTCCACAGCCTCTCTGGGCAGCCTGGTCCAGTGCTCTGGCACTCTCACAGGAAAGAAGTTCTTCCTGATATTCACATGGAACCTCCTGTGCTCCAGTTTGCAGCCATTGCCCCTTGTCCTATCATTGGTCATCACTGAAAAAAGCTTGGCTCCATCGTCCTGCCCCTCACCCTTTCCATATTTGTAACCATGGAGGAGGTCCCCCCTCAGTCTCCTTTTCTCCAAGCTAAAGAGCCCCAGCTCCCTCAGCCTTTCCTCACAAGGGAGATGTTCCACTCCCTTCATCATCTTTGTGGCTCTGTGCTGGACTCTCTCAAGCAGTTCCCTGTCCTTCTTGAATTGTGGGGCCCAGAACTGGACACAGGACTCCAGATGTGGCCTCACTAGGGCAGAATAGAGGGGGAGGAGAACCTCTCTTGACCTACTAACCACCCCCCTTCTAATGCACCCCAGGATGCCATTTGCCTTCCTGGCCACAAGGGCACATTGCTGGCTCATGGTCATCCTCCTGTCCACCAGGACCCCCAGGTCCCTTTCTCCTACACTGCTCTCCAGCAGGTCAGCCCCCAGCCTGTACTGGTGCATGGGGTTGTAATGACCTGAATGATACAATGATATTAACAAGCTCCCAAAAAGAAACAGACATTATGCTTTCAAGAGGGGAGGAGAAAAGCCTCAAACTGGGAAGGTTATTGGGAATGTGTGTACTTCTCCCAGGCAGTGGCAATTGTTCTTAAAAGCTCTTACCCCTTCCTCTCTTTCTGGCCTTTACTGACTTTGGTTTGTGTCACAGAAATCAGTATTCCACAAAAACAGTCCCTAAACAATGAGAACAAGCAGCTTGGTCTGCAGTTCTGCATCCTCCTTCACCTCTGCTGCTTTGGTAACCAAAGGTCAAAGCCACCCCTGTGCTGCAAAACACGGGGGGAGCAGAGCTGCTCACACCTGGAGCTGCTGCAACCACCAGAGCTTTGGGGGGGTCACCACACAATCAAGATCTTATTTAGGCAGCACACTCGAACAATGTCTGTGCAGAACACTGACTGAAGGCACAGAAACCTGTGCCAACTGCAGCACATCAGAACTATCAGTGGGAGAAGAATACGTGTCGACAAAACTCATCTGATGTGCCTATAATGGCCATCCCTGCGAGCCAGGAATGTGCTGCTGGCAGCTCTGGACACCCCACGTCCTGGCCAGTTAAAGCACGTCATTTTTAACGAGGCTTCTTCTGTCCAGTGAGGTTTTTTCCTGTCAAATTGGGCCAAGGCTGATGTAGCCCTTTACAAACCTCTCTAAAACATTGCTCAGATGCTTCACAGGAGAGCGTGGGAAGTTATTTCTGTGGTTTTGGTGACCATGAAAAGCCACCTGCTTCGCCGTGGTGCATCCTTCAGCATCCTCTCCTCAAAGCTTGTCCTCTGCTTTAGTGAAACATTTGCAAGCAATAAAACACCCACCATATCAAAGAAAGAATCCTTTTCTTGAAGGTCTCTTTTTTTAAAGAGATTTAAACTCATTACTAGGCAAAACAGGTCTGAACATCCCTCCTTGCACACACTTTCAGTCTGAAGATACTTTTTTCAACAAAGCCAAATGATTTCAGAGCCCCCTGGATTTCAATCGAACGTTGCCAGTGAGATTGCTGGGGCCCAGGACCACCCAGTCACCTCAGCTGGGAGGAGGAAGAAAAGGGCAAAACAAAAAACAAATGGTAATTTCAAATGGGAATCGATCATCTTTTGGGAAAAAAAGCAACCACACAACCAAAAAAGGCTTTAAAACCATTCGGGAAGTTCTGTCCATGTAGCAGGGCAGAATGGAATCACCACTCAGAACGTTTGGCCTCCCAGGTACTCCAGCGTGGAACATCAGCCCGACCCAATGCACCTACTGGTGCCATATAAAAGATGCTGAACTCACTCACAAAGTACTTCAAATATCCCTGGAGATGTAGAATAACGTGCAAGGTTTATGCTTTGAATCAAGTATTGCCCTAGCCAGGGAAACCTCAGGGACAGCAAACAAACCTTCTCCTAGACTCAGGCTCCCTGGGTTAAAATTCTGCATGCAAATACTCTGTGATTCGAAGATTTCACTGTGTGAGAGCTCCCTTGGACTTCTGCAACACCCCCCAGAACTTCCTAAGGAGTGCTCCAGACCTGTGGGGCTCAGCTAATTGCTCTGACTTGGCAGGTCCCCCTGCTACCTGTGCAATTAACCAGCAGCTATTTAAAGCCAGGGATCCGTGTGGAAAGCCTTTAAATAGCAACCTTTATTAGCTCTGGAGAATTTCTGTCTGATCTTGTCTCTTACCCAAGCTCCAGGGAAGCAGGGGATCAGCCCCCATGTGCGTTTAAATCTGTTTTCCCACTGCTTGCCAACTCCTCCTGGGTACACCAGCTCCCCTGAATCACCACCCAACGCCGTGCCAGGAAGGAGGGAACCAAGGCCCCCTGCAGCTGAACACCAAAATACCTGCTGAAATCAGCAGTGATGAGATCTTGTCTGGAAGTGTGGACACCAAGCAATAAATGCTACAGCCCTGCTCTGCCAAGAGCGTGAGCTTGCCCACAGAAGTCTGGTTTTAACCAGAACACAGGCACTGAGCAGCTGATGGGTGCAAAACCCCAGTGCTTCCCTTTTGGCTCTGCTTTCCGTGTGAGCAGCACTAAGTTACACACCTCTGCTTTTTAATTTTAAGCACAAAANTGCAAAACCCCAGTGCTTCCCTTTCGGCTCTGCTTTCCATGTGAGCAGCACTCTGCTTTTTAATTTTAAGCACCAAGAGCAAAGGGTTTCCCCTCTGCACTCGGAGCACGTGGGCAGGCTGTGCACTGCTGACTTCCCATCAGAGCGACTCCAGAGACAGGAGTAAAACCCAGGGCACAGCACAGCTGAGCTTTACAAACCAGGCTGCAACTCAGCACTGCCAAACGCCTCCTCACCCCCCGCCTTTATCATCTCTCCTAACCCAAGGCACAGAGTTAATCATCTCCCCTTTCATGTCAGGAAGCTTATTCTGTGCTGTTTTCAATTAAGAAAATGAGAATCTCTTCCTTTATAACTTCCTTCTCCAGCTCAAGAGGGAAGCTACAGAAGGAGTGTGTGCTCTGATTCAGATCCTGCTACAAGCTACACTCTGTTCATCAAAATCTCACTCTAACATTCACTGGGGACCAAAATCTACCTCCTGGCAACCTGGGAAGCAACACAAAAGAATTCATTTAATGTATTTCAAAACATTAAAGCCCCTTATGCAGACAGACAGACAGGCAGCGTGCATCCTCTAACACAGGTGTGTTTATTCCTAGTGGATCCGACAGGAAGGTTTTCCATAAAGCTGATCTGAAAACGTAAGCAAGAAGCAGCCTGGTCACTCCTGTTATCTCTGTGTTGATTTTAAAAAGCATCATCTTTATGAGATGGTTTATGGGGCAGAAGCTGGTGTTTTGCAAGGGCAATCACTGCAAGAGAATTAAGTTCATCCCTGAAGAGACAACCCTGTTGTGGAGCTGCTCTCTGGTTTTAGAAGCCTATCTGAAATACCGACCATGGACTTGGGAGAGAAGGAATGTGTAAGGTTTTTCCTGCTTCCTCAGGACACTTCTGGAGCAAATGGAGTTTCAGTAGAGCTCAGCCATGCTCCGGGCCAGGCTTTGCACACTTGGCTCCTCCGTAACTCGTGGGCTAGAGATCTGCAGCACACCCAGCTTTTTAATGCAAGTGAAGTCTGGAAGGTTGGAACTCAGAAGGTTTGCAAAAGGACACCTGCACTGCCAGAAGACAGCGGCTGTGTGGGATGGCTCCATATTCCTCTCTTCCCAGCACTCTTTGCCTATTGACAGCACGTGCCCCAATGCCTGCAGGCAACTAGAACCTCCCAGTCCTCCCAGTGCCAGAGCTCCGGAACAGAGGGACCAGACTCCACCAGCATCTCTCAGGAAAAAAAGTGTCACAGGATCACAGAATCACAGAATCCCAGGGGTTGGAAGGGACCTCGAAAGCTCATCCAGTCCAACCCCCCTGACAGAGCAGGGTCACCTAGAGTCCATCACACAGGAACGCATCCAGGCGGGGTTTGAATGTCTCCAGCCAAGGAGACTCCACAGCCTCTCTGGGCAGCCTGGTCCAGTGCTCTGGCACTCTCACAGGAAAGAAGTTCTTCCTGAGATTCACATGGAACCTCCTGTGCTCCAGTTTGCATCCATTGCCCCTTGTCCTATCATTGGTCATCACTGACAAAAGCTTGGCTCCATCGTCCTGCCCCTCACCCTTTACAGATTTGTAACCATGGATGAGGTCCCCCCTCAGTCTCCTTTTCTCCAAGCTAAAGAGACCCAGCTCCCTCAGCCTTTCCTCACAAGGGAGATGTTCCACTCCCTTCAGCATCTCTGTGGCTCTGCGCTGGACTCTCTCAAGCAGTTCCCTGTCCTTCTTGAACTGTGGGGCCCAGAACTGGACACAGGACTCCAGATGTGGCCTCACCAAGGCAGAATAGAGGGGGAGGAGAACCTCTCTTGACCTACTGACCACCCCCCTTCTAATGCACCCCAGGATGCCATTGGCCTTCTTGGCCAAGTATAAGAACTGACAATCCAGTACAAACACATCTAAAACCTCACCTTTACACTAAACAAAACAATCAAGAGCTTCAGCATTGATGTCAATGGAACCAACAGCAGGTCCTGCCATCAGCAGCTTGTGGCTGGCTGGATTATAAACAAAATGTTCCCAATAATCCTTCTGTAAGATTTACAGCAGCCACCGAGTCCCCAGGGACAGACATCCAATAACAGGAGTCAGCATCTAAACTGTTATTGTCAGACACACTGGCTTGAGGAATGCCCAAGAGGTAGGAAGTAAGGATTCAGTGACTTTGCCTCGTCTGATGTATCTCCTGGTTAAGTAATTGCTATAGAATTCTTTCTCTGAACTCATGAATCACCCAGTGAAACTCACAGCGGACACTAATTAGCATCAATCATTTTCACATTAAAA
Organism: Aegotheles bennettii; assembly: GCA_013398125.1. Classification (NCBI taxonomy): domain Eukaryota; kingdom Metazoa; phylum Chordata; class Aves; order Caprimulgiformes; family Aegothelidae; genus Aegotheles; species Aegotheles bennettii. The sequence goes on along the minus strand of VZRW01008662.1, from coordinate 36,363 downwards.
ACCAGTAATGCTTTAAGCAATCTGTCTATTAAAGAGACCTGTAAAATTTTCTGCAGTGACTGGAAACCATTTGATCTCACGTCAGTAATTTGGAGGGATGACTGTCATCAGGCCCTCATATTAACATAATGAATATTTCAGACATAGCATTTATATTTCAGTCATTCCAATTTCAGTTATTTCAACAGCATAATAGACACACAGAAAATCCCAGACTGGTTTGGGTTGGAAGCTCATCCAGTGCCACCCCCTGCCATGGGCAGGGACACCTCCCACCACACCAGGCTGATCCAAGCCCCATCCAACCTGGCCTTCAACACTGCCAGGCAGGGGCAGCCACAGCTTCTCTGGGCACCCTGGGCCAGGCTCTCACCACCCTCACCCCAAACAATTTCTCCCTCCCATCCCATCTCCATCTCCCCTCTGGCACTTGGAACCCGTTCCCCCTCGTCCCATCACTCCCTGCCCTTGGCACCAGTCCCTCTCCAGCTTTCCTGGAGCCCCTTCAGGCACTGGAAGGAAACCTATAGAATGTCTGTTAGAATACAAAATACAAAGGATACATTAAGATTTATCTCATTTGTCCATCAGAAGCTGAAAGAAATGCAAAGTTCCTGAAGCATTCCGAAATGTGCTTTGGTACAAAACCATTTTGCACCATAAGAATTTGTTCTTTTCCTTCCACATAAGCATGTCACAAACACTTGTGATCATAATGGATAATAAATAAAGCTGTGTCAACTCTAATTTCAGTTAATATATGCATCATCACAATAGAAAGTAAATCTGGATTCAGATTGTTTGGACCCATTACCTCCAGATCCCACGTTTATGCAATTACAGGAATATCCCAGCAAGTCCGTGGCTGAGCCTCCTTAAAGAACTACATTAGTTTGGTTCTTTGGAGCTTTTTGCCTTCTGGTTCACCAACATCATAGAATCATAGAGTCATTATGGTTGGAAGGGATCTGCAGGGTCATCAAGTCCAACCTTTATCCCATCATATTCCTAACCATTAGACCATTAGACCATGGGCTCAGACCATTAGACCATGGCCTCCTCCACCATTAAGTGCAACCCTGTTCAGAAAACCACACCAGATCCCAAATGACCATCTCTGCCTCCTTGCCACCATCGTTTTGGGCTTCCTGCACTACAGCACAACTTGCCTGGTATGGAATTATCTGAGCAGACTGAGGCCAAGCTAACAAGGGAATTGCTGCACTCCCTCCCTCTTCTCCAAGGGGAAGGGAGCCAAAACCCTCCAGCTGGGCATTAGGCACAAGTGGTTCTGGCTGGGACAGGAGCTGCTGGCTGGCTGCAGGGCTCCTCAGAACTTCATCCTTGTATTGAAGTTTCTGAACCCCCTGTTTCTGCAGAGAAGCCTGGAGCAGGGGCCACAAAGGTGTCTTCAATGGGTTGAGCATTAACTGGTATGGGCCACAGTGAACCAGCATGGCACGCGCTACCTGAGTTTATTCCCAGGACAGGAACATAGCTTTGGTGTGTGCTTAAAAATAACCACTGAATTTATTCAAACGGTGAATTTTATAGGGCGAACTGGACAAGATGCTTCACCAGGGCATGGAAATGTGATTTGATCTCTCTGCCACAGCCAGGTGAAAATGCAATGGATTTCAAAATCCTGCCTTTCCCCAGTTTGATGTGATCTGCCAGTTTTAGAAAAGGGAATTCTTAAAAACATGACTTACCAATACTTGCCAAATATCAGTAATTCCCAAATCATTAACGTTTCCCAAACAACCTATTAACAAATGTATGAATGATCAGACTGGGCTCACCCCTGCCCTGCTGCACAGCAAGAGGACAGAATGACACAAGGCCCTGGAAAACAATGTTCCCTGTGTTCAGGAGACCACAGGCACCAGTAATGGATTAATTAATTCAGTATCAGATGAGTAACCTCAAGGTGCCCCCAAAAACCATCTCCTTACCCTCTCAGGTAATCTTTGTGCAAAAAACCATCAGAGCCACACAGCCACAAGCCCTCCACACAGCACCACAAAACCCTGCAGCAGCAGACAGGGCTGAACTCTTGATCCATCCTTTTAGCTCTGTTCTGAATTCCCCTTTTCCAAGAGGGCTGCAGCTACAGCCGCTGTGAATTCAGGCTCCCATCCCCACGGAGCAGACACTTTGGGAGTCTCCAAACAAATTCATAGTCCAGCCATGGACTGGAGGTGCCTCGAGACGTGCCAGAAGGCCACAGGGAACCTAAAATATCCAGAGACTACCAGAAGGGGTCCCGAGGAGGTGACAGGTACTGCAGGAACACCAGGGCTTCCAGCCTTCATCTGCAAGAGGGATTTTGCAAAGGGGATGATGCAGAAGATGACTACAAGTGAAGAAAGGCAGCTCCCAAAGCAGCAGATACCCCATGAGAAATCCTGTGATTGGGTAACACATTTGTTAGAGATTATTAATGCCTTTTATTACAGTGCTCTTCATCTCCAGCGTTACTTAAGTGAAGGGAAGAACTGAGCTCCCAGCACAGGCACTGCGCTCCTACCCAGGGTGACACCACTGGTGAGCATGGGACAACCACAGTTTCACTGATCCAGCCCTGAAAGGAAAAAAATCAACCAACCAGCTCAGCTGAACCCTTTCCAGGTTCAAACTGGATTTGTAGAAGCACCAAGAACAAAAACCAGTCACTTCTCTGTGCTCTCTGGGCAGCTCCTTGTGCAAAGGACAGCAGGGAAAAGCCATGAGAAGATCAGAAAACCAGGGGAAGATCTGGTTTTCTAGTAGTGTGCCAGAATTTAAGAGGTTTGGGGTTTTTTTCATAAATTCAGATGTCTCATTCTTCAGAGCTTCTTCAGTGTCAAACCTGGGACATGTCCCCCTCCGCCAGACCTGGGCAGGGGTGACCTGGTCCAGGGTAGGTTCCAGCACATCACCACATTCCTGGCAAACCACTCCAAACCCACACTATGACTTCTATCCCAGATCTATGTCAGTTGATGGAGCACAGATCATTCCTGGTCAGGCATAAAGTCTGCAAACACAAATTGAGGCTGGCAATGCTTTCTGAAGCCACAGAACAAGTTTACACTGGAGCTGTGTTTGGTACCATGAGGCTTTGGAGGTTTTGGTTCCCCACCAGCAGCCCTGGAGCCTGATTTCACTTTTTCCTGCACTGCTGAAGTGCAGCCACCAGGCCTTGGGGGGAGAGGAGGTTCTTCCCTCCAGTTTTAACTCAAACAACTGTCAGGAACATCTTAAAAACCTGAAGCTGCCCGGACTGGGCAGAGCCATCTCTAGCACAGGCTGGGGTTGGCTTCATAAACACCACATCCCAGTGAAACCATCATCACTGCTGCTGCAGCAGCTGCAGCAAACCCAACAATGAAGCAGCACCCGTGCATTCATAGAATCATAGAATCATTATGGTTGAAAGGGACCTGCAGGGTCACCAAGTCCAACCTTTATCCCATCATATTCCTGACCATCAGACCATCAGACCATGGCCTCAAGTGCCTCATCAACCCGTTTTTTGAACACCCCCAGGGACGGTGACTCCACCACCTCCCTGGGCAGCCCATTCCAGTGCCCAACCACCCTCCCAGTAAAGAACTTCTTCCTAATCTCCAACCTAAACTTCCCCTGATGGAACTTGAGGCCATTTCCTCTCGTCCTGTCATCAGCAGTTTGGGAGAAGAGACCAACACCAGCCTCACTGCAACCTCCCTTTAGGTAGCTGTAGAGGGCAATAAGGTCTCCTCTCAGTCTCCTCCTCTCCAGGCTCAATAACCCCAGTTCCCTCAGCTGGTCTCCATAAGGTTTGTTTGCCAGATCTCTCACCAACCTTGTTGCCCTTCCCTGGACTCACTCCAGCATTGCTTCTGCCCCAGCCTTGCTGGTCACATCCTTGTAGGCATCTCATTCCCAGGACAGAGTGGTGGTGAAGCACTCAGAGCATTGTGTGCCACCGCAGCCAACACGGCCACAGAGGGACAAGGACAGTTGTGCACCAGGTATCTGTGCAACCACAGCATAACCCAGCAGGCACAGGCATGCCCTGAGCATCAGCTGCCCTGGAACACTGACCAGACACTTCCACAGAGCAGCTTTTAGTGACAGACTTCACAGGAGTGTCCCTTCCCATTGTGATGAAGATGAGGAAGGCTGATGATTCTTTCTCCTCCCTGTCAGAACACGTTCAGTCAGAAACACACATGAACACATTTATTTGTAAGCCCTTTCCTTTGGTACCGACTGGCACGAGGGACAGCTGACATCCTGCAAAAAGTCTTCTTCATGCAGCAGACAGCAACCTGCAGAACTCCTCATCAAAGGCTGGGGATGAGAAGCCTAATGTGGTTTCAAGGGAAAGGAGTGAAGTTCATGCAAGAGAAACTCAGTGAGGGCTACTAATGACACCAGAAGCAGATGCAGCTCAGGAAGTCCCTTGGTGAAGGCAGCCAAGGGCTTGGAGAGGATCAGGGGAAGCATCACATGCTCACCCTGTTCCTATTTCCCCTCTGTATCTGACCATGAAGGATGTTTTTCCTTATTCTCCCTTAGGATCAGGCATTAGCCCAACCCTAACACAACTTCAAAGCCCCCTCTGGGAAGGAGGAGAAGAAGGAAAAGAAAAGAAAGCAGGAGGAAATCAAATTATTGCAGAGGACAAATGGAATAAAAGGAAGGAGACCCCTTCTACATGGAGGGAGGGAAAGGCTCAAACTGGAGAAACCGTGGTGTCCACAACTCCCTGGAGGAGAGCCCCACCACAAAGCTCTGCCTGGAGATGTGACAGCACATGAAACAGAAACAGTTCCTGGTCACCATCAAGCTCAAACAGAAACAGCTCCTGCTCACCACTGAGCTTCCTTCCCCTGCAGCTGCAGTTGAACAGTGTGGCCAGGGCAGGGAGACAAGGAGGTCCTTCAACCAGAGTATCAGGCAAGATGGATCCTCAGTGTAAGCCAGCACGACAGCTTTGATGTTATCATTAGAGTGTGATGGAGTAACAGCAGAGCCTTCTCCAGGGTGAGAACAAGTTCTCACCAACGTGTTGCAGACACAATCCCTTGCCTCTGCGTGGCAAGGACTCAGAGACAGAACTTGGTTCTCATCAAAAACAGATTTTGCAACTGGGAAAAGCAGCATTTCTGGATCAGCTTCACTATCGAACACATGAGCCTGTTTCCTTTTCCTTCCTGTTTCACCTCCCAGTTGCTTCTGGCCAGACTTACAGCAGGGCAAAAATACTGTGTGGCAAAGGAACCGAAACCAAGCCTAGAGCTGCCTCAGTGTCAGAGTGAGATGTGCAGGAGGCAGCTCACAAGCAGTGGTTACTCCAACTTTTCATTTCTGAAGATGCACAGCTTCTAAGGACATCCAGTTCAGTCCCAGCCCATGGCTCTAGAGCCAGTCAGCTGCTATGGTTGGTGATGGAGAACTGACCCCTCTGGGACACAACCAACAGCACTGCTGGTACAAGGGCTGACAGGAAGAGCCAGATCAAATGGGGTTGCTGAAGCCCACAAGAGCTTGGTCACCTTGGGACTCAGTTGCCCATTCAGGCCACCCTAGCACAGACTGGAGCACCATGGGTCCAAGGAGGAATATTTCCACCTCCCTCCTCTGGGATACTTGCAGCACTCCTCTGCTTTGCTGTTAGGCACACAGTACATCTCATGGCTCCTGGCCACGTGAAGATCTGCATGTGCAGCTTGTAGGACCTGGAAGATTGGCCAACCTTGACCTACTTTTCCAGGTTGTCAGGCTGCCCACGGGGAGGAGCTTGGCTTGTTTTCCTCTGGAAGCTCCCTTGAAAAAACCAGATCCTGCTTCAGGGCCCTGCAAGGAGAGCGTTATCTGATGGCACTTCCACAGCTGAACTGGGTTTACTGGGGCTGGGGCAGAGTGCAGGACTGGCTGTGACACAGAAAATGGCTCAGTCCTGAGCAAGCTGCTGTGACACCCACGGCTGTGTCCCTGCTCCAACACCACGGGCAGAACCCCACTCCCTTCCCCTGCACCAGCCCAGGTATGGGCACTGGGTGGCACTGGGCTGCTGTGACCAGCTGTGGAGAAGCCAGCTCCAACACCCAGGGCCAAGGCTCATGGTGAGCACAGCCCCGGGGTCAAGGCCCATGGGGAGAGAAGTGGTGACAACCTGCCCTGGGTGTCACCTCCTTGGCCCCCCACGCTGCTGGGGGAGATGCTCCAGCCAAGGCCTGGCTGGTGCTGCAGGCAGGGAGGGGACACGCTGGTCCCACGCGATGCCACAGCTCCTCGCTCCCCCTGGGCAAGCAGAAGGCAGCCAGGAGGCACCTCAGGGACACTCCCTGGTGAAGCACACCTCCTTGGCTTGCAGGGGACATCCATGGCTGGCCACAGCAGCGTGGGCAAACCAAGCCCAGAGCCACCACCAGAAGCTGCTTCCCATCTCCAGGTTAGATGGGTTTTGCAACCAGGGCTAAGCTCTGTTGACTGCCCTGCTCCTGATGCTTGGACTTGCTTATCTGAGCAGCATCACCACGGTGGAAATGCAGCCTTAATTCCAACTGGGGGGGTGGAAACTGGGACAGAAGCTGAGAACCAGTGCCATAAGCTATCCAAACATCAAATGATTTCAAGAGAAGCTTTATTCTTTAAAATGCCCCTAACTACACTGGTTATTACTGCAACATCAAAAGCAGAGAAAGCAAATAAAAACTGCAAATCCCAACCAGGATTAAGCAAGATCAGTGATCCTTAGGAGCAGAGTCACACAACTGGTTCCCTCTGCAGATGGTACCGATGGTTTCGAAAGCCAGCGTGCTTGAAGAGAAACAGATCTTAAAGATGCAAGACAAATGTTACAGTGCTCCCCTTGGCCCAGTTTTCCACCAAGCCCCCTGAAAATACAGAAGGGGACAGATCCCATGGGAAGAGAAGCCCAGTTTGCAAGTATTTCTCTTCCAGAATGCTGCAGTTTGGGATTCTGGGCTTTTTCTGCAAGTTCTTGCAGCGTGCTGGAAGCAGGGCAGGGCTCTGCAGTGTGCTGTGGTATCTGGAGTTCATTAAAAACTCAAGGGCGAGGTCTTTTCCAAATGCTTCAGCCAAAGATGTGATCTCCCAAGGTCTATTGACCCTTGTAACCAGCAGAAAGCAAAGCAATTAAGATAATTAAATCCCTGTGAAAACCATGTGGATTTTGAGCTATTCCATCTCACACTGGGTTCTGGGGCAGGTTTGGGGCAGCAGGGTGGCTAGGGGGGCTCCAGGGGTGGCTTCTGTAAGAAGATACCAGAAGCTGCCCCCACATCAGATAGACCAGCTGCCAGCCGAGGCTCAGCCCACCAGCAGCACTGGTGGTATCTACCAGGACATCTTCAAGAAAGGGTAAAAACCACCACAGCAGCTGTGAGAGAGGGAGGAGAAGATGTGAGAGAAGTGGCTGTGGAGGTGAGGTATAAAGTCAGTGAAGGAGAGGGAAGAGGTGCTCCAGGTGCCGGAGCAGAGAACCCCATAGCGACACAGGTTGTCCCCCTGCAGCCCATGGAGGACCATGGTGGAGCAGAGCTCCACACTGAAGCCAGTGGAGAACCCCACACTGGAGCAGGTAGATGTGACCTGAACGAAGCTGCAGCCCATGTGGAGCCCACGCAGAAGCAGATTTTCTGGCAGGAACTGTGGGCCACGGGGTCCCACACTGGAGCAGGATGTTCCTGAAGGACTGTGCCCCGTGGAAAGGATCCATGCTGGAGCAGGATGTTTCTTCTGAAGGACTGTGCCCCGTGGAAAGGATCCATGCTGGAGCAGGATGTTTCTTCTGAAGGACTGTGCCCCCTGGAAAGGATCCATGCTGGAGCAGGATGTTTCTTCTGAAGGACTGTGCCCCCTGGAAAGGATCCATGCTGGAGCAGTTCTTGAAGAACTGCAGCCCATGGGAAGGACCCGCGTTGGAGGAAGTCATGAAGGACTTTATGCTGTGGAAGGGACCATGTGCTGGCCCAGGGAAGGGTGTGAGGAGGAAGGAGCAGCAGAGATCACATGTTAGAGCTGACTGGAACCCCCATTCCTCCTTTGTCACTCGGGGGATGTGGAGGAGTCAGGAGTGAAGCTGAGCCTGGGAAGAAGGGAGGTGTAGGGAGGAAGGTGTTCTGAGCCTTTTTTCTGCCCTACTCAGTTGCAATTAGTTGGTAATTCCTTAAGTTGAGTCTGTTTTGACTGTGGTGGCAATAGGTAAAGCCATCTCCCTGTCCTCATCTTGACCCATGAGCTTTTTGTTGTATTCTCTCTCTTCAGAGGACGGGTGCCAGTGCAGCCTGGTGGGTTCCTGCACCCCGCCAAGGTCAGCCCACCCCACATCTGCTGCAGTTGCTCATCTCATAAACCCTCCAGCCTGGAAAAAGACCCTGTCAGGAGAATCAAGCACAGCTGTGAGGGCAGCAGTCACTGGAACAGGATTTAAACCTTTTGTAAAGGTAGAGCTGGACTGAAGGGGTGTTGACAGGGCAGTACCTAGGGTGTGAGAGACACCTTGAAAGGGACACCACAAGATCAAAACAAGCGAAAGCCGTAAAGGAAACACTCCTGGACAGAGGCAACAGGAAATGGGCAGATACCTGAGATGAGAAGGGGCTTGAATGAACTTCTGGGACAGAGAGAGCTGGCTCTCAAAACTTCTCCTTCCCTCCCGACCACTCTGGCTCATGCATTCCTACAGTAATTCCTATTTATCACCCCACACACTCCCAGGAGGACAAACTGGTGTAAGCAGACCAACTTCCATCACAGGAGAAAAAAATCTGCCTGGAAAATGCCTGTGATGCAATGATTGCCATTTTTGTTTATTTTGACGTGCTTCAGCAGTGAGAAACAAAGTCAGCTACTGCAGCTCAGCTCCTCGGATCCCGGCACGACCCAGGTTCAGATTTCACCGCCTGCCTCTCAGATCACTCCACGAGAATTTTAAAGCTCACGGAGACAATGGGAAATCTCAGCCAAATAAAATAAAATTAAGGGACTGGAAGGTATCCTGCTTCAGCTTTCCCTGCTGTTCCAGCCACGCAGATCAGCCAGGATGCTAAAAATACATCTTGGATCAGCAGCGCCGTGTGCGTGAGCTGCTCACTTAGGGCAGCACACGGCCTGTGGAAGCTACAGGGCAGTGGACATCCACCACCCAGGTTTAGGAATGACACAACCATTTATGCTCTCCCTTAATGAAGAGCTCAACCTTAAACCACCATGTATCTCCTCAGCCTAGGCTTGAGGAGGCAGAGGTGTGGATGACTATGCCGGAGAAGTCCACCTTCCACGTGCACCTGCAGAGATGGGACACCAGGCACACCAGACCTTTCAGCTGAGACTCCTTGAGCAGAGGCAGACCTCAAAACCTTTGGGTGAAAAATACCACACCAACAGCAAAGTTATAAGCACTTCCACACCTTTCATAAACTTAGATTTGCTCAGATCTTTCACAACTATTCCAGAAAGTCTCCAGAAGACTAACATGAGAAAAAGGAGAAGAGCAAAACAACATCTCTAATGTTCATAATCTCTCATGTTCCCCAGGACCATGAGAGATGGACTCTCATGTACAACATCTCTCATGTTCCCCAGGACCTTCATCAGCACCATGATGTAAAATCACCTCTTGCCCTCAGAGCAGTCATCGTCTACAGAAAGTGAAGCAACAACAGAATAAATTAGGAGAAACCCAACCAGAAGAGCAAACAGCTTGGTAGCAACCCTCATGGGAGGGCGAAAAACAAAATTATATATATATTATATATATATATATAGACTGGCACGATCAATTAAAGGCCCCCTGCTGCTCACAGCTCTGCATCTTTCCCAATTATTTCACACTAATATTGACTTGATCAAACAGCTTCCAGCCTCCAACACACCGAGCTTTGCATACGCCTGAGAAACAAAAACATTCTTCATTTTCCCCAAATGGAAACAGCAGCAATCACCTCAGGTTTTTTTCCCACTTCGGGGGATTTGCCAGGACTCCAAGAACAAGCCCTGGAAGCTTGGAAGCTCACTGGGAGATACCCCAGCCTGCAGGTGCCTCGGGCACTGGTAGCTGCCTCAGAGAGCAAACCAAGAAGGTTTTGGTGGCCCTTGAGCACAGTGCTGTCAGGTTTTATCAAAACAAAATGTTCTTCCCGAGCAGCCTTCTGGTTTTGAAGATTTGGTAAGATAGAAGTCTTGTCTGGGAAAAAAACAATTATATGGATGGATATTTGGAATTTATACTACAGGACCATGCCTGTCCCGAGGGGAAAACAAAACCAAAAGCCAGCACACCATGGCCTTCCAGCTCCCTTCACCCTGTCCATGCTCCCCTTAATATCATGTCACAGGGTCCTCATTCCAACCCCCTTCTTCCCTTCCCACGTTCCCCACGCTGTCTCATGCCACAGCCCTGTGTGTGAGAACCCACATCTTTGCATTTAACCCATCCTCATGCCCCTGGCAAACCTGTGGGCCCCTGCTCTGCTCCTCACAGCACCATTCCCAGGGTCACCTCACACCAAGACCCTCCCAGAGGCCACCAGGTCAACCCCCCACCGCACCTCTGCGCGCTCCCTTCCTTCAGCCCACAGCAAGGATGGATTCCCAATTCCTCCTCTCCCCTCTCTCCCCTCACACCTGGGGCTCTGGGATTTTCTCCTCCCAACCCTCTCTCCCACCCACGCCCCAGGTTTGGTATCACCAGTAGATGCTAATTATAAAAAAACCTGTTAACCCGCCAGCGCGGAGCTGCATGTTGGAGCAGCTGCTGCACCCCAACCTGGGAGAGAAACAACTGCAGGATCAGGGAGCCTGAACACAGAGAAACAACTGCATGCCAAGGAGCCCCATCAGGGAGCAGGAGTGGGGCACCACGCCGGTCCCTCAGCCCGTGCCCCCAGGCTGTTCCACGCAGTGCACGGACTGCCAGGCAAAGGGGCAGCGAACAGGCACCACCAGGGACACAGGGATACTCTTCTTCAGCCAATACATTGTTCTCTCCCTCCTTAAGAGTAGACAGGAGTTTTCCTGGGTCGTTCTTCCCGGTGCTTCCTGCCCAGCTCAGCCCGCGGGCTCCAAAGCCGAGCGGGAAGGGGAAGAGGTGCCGGTGTCCCGCACAGCTCCCCACCAAGAGATCACAGAATCCTAGGGGTTGGAAGGGACCTCGAAAGATCATCCAGTCCAATCCCCCAAGATGTGCTCTTCTGCTTTGGAATTACTTTGATTTGTAATTCTTTTCCCTCCTTACTGCACTGACTCAGCAGAGCTCTGGGCTTCTTTTTCAGTGTTCCCACCACCAAACCACAGCCTTCTGAAGACCCAGCAATTGCCAGTTTCACTGCACTCCGACCGAGCCAGAAGCTGGGTGCAGGTGTTGTCACTTGTAGGCAGATTTTTTACAACTCACTCAGCTTCTCTGCATCAATGAGAAGAAGGAGCAGCAAATCTGCTTCCTGAGTTAGCGTGAGCAGCAATGAAGTGGGGGCATCGCCCCAGCCTTAACGAGCGAGACAAAAAACCCCAAAAGCCACCAACCCACTGTTTAAGGCTTGGTGTGTCACCTCCCCTGCCTACAGCAGCAGGCTCTGAGCAGAAAGAGGCCAAACAGAAAGGGAAATACTCACGCATGTCCCCGATGGCTCCTTTGGTGACGTTGGTGGCTCCTCTGACGGTCACGGTGAACACGTGTGAGTACTGGTGCTCCACCTGGAAGGCAGAGAGTGACAGGGGGTTAAGCCACAGAACCCAACGCCACCTATCAGAACAGGTTTCACTTTGTCCAAGAGCAGAGGGAGAGAAAGCACCCAGCCAAAATGCAAGTGAAACTCGTACTGGATAGAGCATCTTAAAGCTGAACTGCACCCTGCAGCTTTAACTCCGAGGTCAGACCTTCTAGCAGGGCTGCTGACTTTCCTGCAGCCACACCTCCTAATCTCAATGAATAACACCCCTCCTGCCACAGAACCTGCTCCCAGGCATTTGCTCAGCCAGGGACAACCTGCTACGGGAAGAGAAAAATACCAAGGGAAGAAAAAAATCCCAAGGGGGCTGTTCCACGGTGTGCTTGTCTGAGAATCACCTCCCCCAGTGGAAAAAACAGGGGCAACTGCTTCCAAGTGCCTGTCCTGGAGCAGATGTGTGTGTTCCATCAGGAATGCATGGGACACACACACTGATATCCAAAGTGTGGGTGTCCCTGGGCAGCAGAGGGAAGGTGAAAAGGAGCTGTTAAAACATTTATGAGCCAACTTCAGGCAGTGCCTGGAGCACCCTGCAGAGCCCAGGAGCTGCCTCTCCAGGAGCAGGTCTGTCCTGAGCCAGGCAGGGAAGTGGGGAAGATGTGAGATTAACAACTGTGACAACCTCTAATGAAACAGGGTCACTCATTCACACCTATTTTTACTGTATCTACACAGCCTGGTATCCACACAGCCCAACCAACCCACAACCACCACCACCAGGCAGGGGACACAGTGTGGAGCTGCTGGGCAGGCTCTAGGTATTGAAGCCAGGATCAGGCCCCCTGTGACTGCCTCTCAGCACTGGTATCAACACTGGTGTCTCAAAGCCAGGCTTCAGACACCGGGCTGCTCCCACCACCTGGACACTGCCCCATTGCAGAAGAACCAACCAGGTACTGAAGGTCTCCCAACATATTCCCATCAGCAGGAGAAAGGGAAGCACCAGAATCAGGAAAGCCATTGACCTTTAAATAAAGTGACAGCCAATACCCCTGGTATGGGCCATGGGACACACTGCCTGGTGCTTCCTCACTGCTGGCATCTGAACACCTCCTTTTTTTCTTTTTAAACCTCTCTTTGTAAAGGAACAAACAGACAAGCCAACAAAACCCTTCAGCCATACGTGGCTGAGTTTCCAACAGTGGCACATGCCTCCATCCAGGCCACTGCTGCTTCCACTGCCAGACTCTGGAAGGGCCTTCAGGTGGCTCCCAGAACTATTCCAGAACTGGTTGCTTCAGCCAAGCCTCGTTATTTCACATCTACAACACATTTACACCCAGAGCCTAGGACCAAATCGGATCCCTCTCATACAAATCAACAAAAAAATGGCAGTTTCTTATCCAGTATATAACGTGGATCAGGCTGGGAGAGCTGGGGGGTTCAGCCTGGAGAAGAGAAGGCTCCAGGGAGACCTTAGAGCACCTTCCAGTGCCTGAAGGGGCTCCAGGAAAGCTGGAGAGGGACTGGTGCCAAGGGCAGGGAGTGGTGGGATGAGGGGGAACGGGTTCCAAGTGCCAGAGGGGAGATGGAGATGGGATGGGAGGGAGAAATTGTTTGGTGTGAGGGTGGTGAGAGCCTGGCCCAGGGTGCCCAGAGAAGCTGTGGCTGCCCCTGCCTGGCAGTGTTGAAGGCCAGGTTGGATGGGGCTTGGAGCACCCTGGTGTGGTGGGAGGTGTCCCAGCCCATGGCAGGGGGTGGCACTGGATGAGCTTTGAGGTCCCTTCCAGCCCAAACCAGTCTGGGATTCTCATTCCATGTTAGCTCTCTGTCTTTCCACCTGAGAACAGGAGAATTCTGTTGCATCTTCAGCTGGTGGGAGGCAGTGTAGAGTTCTGATTGAACTTACATCAGGGCTCATCCAGAATGCAGTGGACAGAGCCGAGAGGTTTGACTTGAGTGCATTTTGGATTAAACCACAGCCAAGGAACCAGCCCAGTTTGCTGAGTTATAAACACAGAGTATTTCCCTTGGTACAAGGGTTCTTCTTGGAACAAGAGTTCTTGTCTCTTCAGTCTTTCAAGTCCTACTCATTTAAATGGCCACTGTCTCAAGGAGCTGCTGGAATGGCAGAAGCTGATGCCATCGGAGCAACCTGGTGTGGTGGGAGGTGTCCCTGCCCATGGCAGGGAGTGGCACTGGATGAGCTTTAAGGTCCCTTCCAACCCAAACCAGTCTGTGACTCTATGATTTTCTCAGAAAAAGAAAAGAGCCAAAACCAATCTTCTTTAGACAGCCCAAGTGGCTGTGAATGCCCAAGGAGCCGTTGAGTCAGGACATACTAGAAAACAATGCAAGTGATCCCAACCAACTCCTCCACAAGTCTGTAGTCTGCAGACACAGCCACCACCCCATGGCACAACATCTGGCAGAAGATGCCCACAGTGCTCCTGAGGGGATGACTGTGCTGCAGACACGGGTGGCCCAGACATGGAACAGCCACATCTGCAGCAGGGCTGTGATCACCCACACGCCCTGACCCCTGTGTGACAGTGCCCAGCACCAATTCCAGCTCTCTAATTTGTCCCCTGTAAGCTGTAGTTGTCTGGTCCAAAGGACGAGTAAGCATGCGGGGGTAGAGCTGTGGCTGTGTAAATTGTACCTTACAAGTGGTGTACTGAAACCATCACTGCACAGCAAGTGCTTCACCAACCACTGCAGAAATGGGATCCAGACTCTCACCAGTCCTCCCAGCCAGGACTGTCACTGCCCCAGGAATGTCAGACCCAGCCAAAAGGGTCCAGATGTGGCAGCTCAAAGCTGTTCAGAAGCAACACCTCTTGAAGAGCCCACCATGTGCTGGCATGAGCGTCCAATTGTGAGTTTGTGACATTCATCACCTCCATCACCATCCATCACCTCCATCCATCACCATCCATCACCATCCATCGCGGCCTCCAAGGGGGGAGGGATGAGTGGGAAGGAGCATGGGACCTCTCTGAACAGACTTCTGCCTCTGCCACACGGCAAGAAAAGCCCAGGTTTTTCTTTTCCACCACCGCAGGGTAAGGGAGGACTTTAGGAGGTACCTGGGAACATCTGGTACTACTGTGAGCTACGTAAAGCCAGCCCAGCTCTGCCATTTCCCCTGCTTCAGGAACCTTCACCAGCTGTGAATCTGCAGAAACGATGACTCTCACCACCCCCTGACTTCAGTTTCCTTCTCAAAAGTGCCCGAAACTGTTTTACCAGTGTGTGCCACGTTCACACGCACACAGGATGGTGAAGAGCCAGTTTCACAATGCCCCACCAGCCCCAGAGCTCATTCACAGACTGATGCAGCTCCTTCGTCATATGCAACCTTATAATTAAGAGAAACAGCCCAAAGTACAAACACACCACCCTCCTCCTTATTCCTAGCTGTTAAGAAAGACACCACAGATCAGAGATCACTGCGAGTTTAGCAACAGAGAGGAGGATGGAGTCCCAGTTAAGCTGGAAGTATGTGCCATGGGTGTGCTGGGTTTAGTTCTCCTGTGCTGTTCTGGTGCCCCAAAAAGCCCTCTGTAGAGTGATTCTCTGGCACCTCCTGCTCCCACTCACAGACTCACACGCCTAAATCAAACGTCCACCATCTAAATGAGGCCAAACCACCCCTGAGCAGTGTGTCCTCACTGCAGCAGTGTGGAGATGGTCATTACTTCCTATCCCAAGTCAATAGGTGGTTGGCTAACACTGCTGTGAGAACTGCTTCTGATGGGCTTCAGCAGCAAACCCCACCACACCAGTGCTGTTCTGCCAAGAAAGTTGACTCTGGTTCAGGTCTGGTATCTTCTGAAATCAATTCAAGCACACAGAGGTCTGGTAAAACAGAACAACACTAAATCTTCTTTCCCCAAGCCTCACCCAAAACATCCCACTGCAGCCTGTAATTACAGAGTTATTAATATTTGGCCATAATCACATGCTTGGAAGAAATTTGTGACAGAATGGTACTAAAATAAATGATCCCAGTCTTAGTCAGAAAAAAAATACACAGAGATACACGGGAAGCTTTTTTAAGATCTTTTCTTACCCCAAATGAAATGTTTTTCGTGCCACTTAAGTGCAATCAGAAATTAAGGCAATTTTCCACTTAGGATCTGGTTTCTAAGACATTAATAGGCCTAAATGCCCATATTAACATCTAGTACAACTTCCAGAAGCACTTTGGTTTATTTTTTGGAAAGACTGAGTTCCACAGAAGTTAGATGCCCCCTGAAAACACCACAGCAGATGCATGGACTCTAAATACCTCCATAAATCCAGCCCTTGCTAGTTCAGATGACTAAGCTGCATTTTCTAAAGTGACCTGTGTTCACCTGAAGTCCAGATAAAAATCTGTACATTGCCAACTCCTCAACTACTTCTGAAAACTAGGCGATGATATATAAATCACTTAAACATTGCAACACTGAGTGGAGCAACACCTGCATACCTTTAAAAATGTAAGGCAGGTTAAAAATTTCAGAAGCTCACCATCAACTCAAAAACCTCGATCCTATCTAGTGATCTGGCTCTACAGATGTGCCTCACCCCACTTCCTCTTTCTCCACAGATTTAGAGAAATGGAAAAGTCTTCCATACGCCCTCTTGGAATGTGAGTTTTCTGAATTATGGAACACTGAGCACTGGCACAGCTCCCCAGGGCAGTGGTCACAGCACCAAGCCTGCCTGAGCTCAAGAAGTGTTTGGATGATGCTCTCAGGCACATGGGGTGACCCCGGGGTGTCCTGCACAGGGACAGGAGTTGGACTTGATCACCCTGGAGGATCCCTTCTAACTCAGATTCTATGGAAACTCCTGTGGACAGTGTTCACTCTCCACTGTTTCCACCTACCCCTTGTAGACACAACCACGAGGTTTCCCAAGTACCCCACACAGCCATGGTTCAGTGTCTCCTGGTTGCACACCACAGCTCTCCATCTCTTCTAACTCCTCCCCTTGCCTCCTCTGTCCATCTTCCCCCTTTTCTCCCCTCCTCAGAGTAAAACTTCCCCAATTACCCTATCCCCTCTGGTTTACATATCACCACATTCCCATGTACCTACGCAACATCACCTTGGTGCTGCAGGGCTGGGAAACAAGAGCACAAGGTGCCAAGACCTCCTGTAACACCCCAGAGCTCCTGGGTTTTACCTGTGAACTCTCTGTGCTTACTGGGAAGGCAGAGGATTTGCATGCCCTGAATGCCAGATTTTACATATCCCAGAATGCTGAGTCACAGCCATAATTCACCCGGAGCCGGACTCGCACACGAGGCACCAGCCAGGAAGCTCTGGTGCAGACAGATTGTGCAATGAGCATTCACTACTCTTACTTCCTTCACGTTAAAGACACTCGAGCTGATGTTTGGGCTGGACAAATGAAAACATTTGCCTGTTTTCTTAAGTAACAGATTTCCATAGAGCCCGTGCTCTGCTCTCACAGGTTATTACAAACCAAGACAAACATCTGTGCACACACAAATTTACCTTGAAGTGATTTTCCCCAGTGTGCCAACACTCACCCACCTTCCCAGTGTGTCTGAAGAGGCATCACACACCTCCAGTCTTTAACTCTAAAAGCAGTTTGGGTACAGTCAGGCACTGTTTGTACCTGCAATGACTTTGTGAGTGCCTTCCTTTACTCCTCCGAGTCTTTCATAAAATGAAAAAGAAAAAGGAAAGAGGAAAAAGGAAAATGCAAAATCTTTGGAGTCTTTAATGCCAAATTTTGTTAAAAATTCCAGATTTTTGCCTTTGATATGAGCCTGCTGCCCTTGGCTGTTCCAAACCACAGCACAACTTTCCACGGGATTTCAATTTTTGAATTAAGAAACCTCGAGGATTCCCACTGGTTTTCCAAGTGATTACAGGACCAGCTCTGGCATCAGCAGTGCTCCCTCCTGCACCAGCAGCATTCCTGCAGCATCATGTCAGCACTGCAGGCACCGCCACAACGGGCACTTCTCAGGCTGCATTTTGCCCACTATGGTACAGACATTGGTGTCAAAAAAACCTCAGGGACCTCTTCCATCAAGGTACAGAGCAACTCCAGCATTCCATCCAGGAGAGGGCACTGATGCAGAAAGAAGGAAGCTGGTGTATTGCTTTAGCACTGTTAGATACAGGCGTGGACCTCAAACTTGTCTTCAGAGCAGTGTTCTCTGAGCTACGAGTGAGTGAAACACGAGTTTGACATCTGCTGGCTGCAAACTCATGTAAAGGATGTGATGCGTGGGGGAGAAACCACACCATTGATAAGAGATCTTTTTGAGGAAGCCCAGGCTGTATTTTTAGCCATGTAAGAGCTCAACGTTACGACAAATACATGGTGACTGCCTTGGAGTATGGATCACTCCTGCTGCCAGGAGATGCTGGGACTGTTATGGGAAATGCCTGATAGGAACACACCCAGCGTGCTTCCACATTCCAGTTTGAGGAGGAATTGCAGGTTCAGTGTTTACTTTGGAAAGTCCCACAAGCAGAGATATGTGTGAATATTACAGCCTAACGCCGGTGTGCAGCGAGCTGTGAGCCACACAGAGCAGCTCTGCTCCCACCTCCCTGCTCCATCAGGTGGGGATGCAGGTACAGACATTGACAGACACAGGTTGTGCTCTCGTGGCTGTGCCCTGGCAGCAGAACTGATCTTTTGCATGGAACTGTTCACCTGCCAGCTCACTGCGGTCACACTGGGAGAGCTGGGATGCAGCAGGAACACTGGAACACAGCAGGAGGAGGGAGCAGGAGCACATAACCTTTCACTGATACCTACAGAGTGCAGGCTGTATTTTAAAGATTCTCTTTGAATCAGCACCACCGAGACACACTTGGTTAAGACCTAAATATCCGAAACTGCCAACTTATCCCTTACCCACACTGCTGAGAAGGGAGAGGAGTTACTCAGAACCAGGACTGTACCAAAAAGCAGCTGTGCTGCGAGGCAGACAGACACGTGACATTACTTTTGTAGCCTACAGCTCAGTTTGACAAGCAAAACTTGTGTGAAACAGTCAGCTACAGCCACTTTGATGAAACACTTGGAATCATAGAATCATTATGGTTGGAAGGGACCTCCAGGGTCATCAAGTCCAACCTTTATCCCAT
Source organism: Aegotheles bennettii (assembly GCA_013398125.1). Lineage (NCBI taxonomy): Eukaryota > Metazoa > Chordata > Aves > Caprimulgiformes > Aegothelidae > Aegotheles > Aegotheles bennettii. Next base: position 17,564 of record VZRW01008662.1, on the reverse strand, counting down.
CATATCCCTAACCATCAGACCATCAGACCATGGCCTCAAGTGCCTCATCAACCCATTTTTTGAACACCCCCAGGGACGGTGACTCCACCACCTCCCTGGGCAGCCCATTCCAGTGCCCAACCACCCTCTCAGGAAAGAACTTCTTCCTAATCTCCAACCTAAACTTCCCCTGATGGAACCTGAGGCCATTTCCTCTCGTCCTGTCATCAGCAATTCGGGAGAAGAGACCAACACCAGCCTCACTACAACCTCCCTTTAGGTAGCTGTAGAGGGCAATAAGGTCTCCTCTCAGTCTCCTCCTCTCCAGGCTCAATAACCCCAGTTCCCTCAGGTGGCCTCCATAAGGTTTGTTTGCCAGTCCTCTCACCAGCCTCGTTGCCCTTCTCTGGAAGGGCAGGCAATTCCTTTTGAGCAGGCAATTCCTTTGGAAGGATACCCTACAACATGGCACCCAGGAGGTTGTTAGGAGCTCATATTCCACCTTAACTTACACCCGAGCAACTACACCCAAAGCCACCACGTGCTTTCCAAAAGCTCACTTGAATCTTGCAGATTTCATTCAAATAAATCCCTGAGGAAATCTGCTCTAACCACACTCACCATTTCTTTATGGAGTTCATGGTAATTCTAAAGCTGTGTGCTAATTCAGAGTGACTCCTAAGAGCATACATTATACCAGACAGCATAAATTATACGAGACAGCCTAAAGAGAAGATTCAAAGCCACTCACCACAATGTGCTGATAAGGATCTATGACGGACATTTTCGCCTTAATTTCTGTTCAAGGCAACTGTCAAATGTCTGTTTCAATTCTGCACAGAAGAGGCTTCCCGTTTTTCAGAGCAGAATTCAGTATGTCAGATCCTTGAACTACTGAATAAAGAAAAAAATGTAATTAAAATTATTATGTTCCTTTTAAGCTGTATTTTGTAACAGAGCAAAAAAACCCCACTTTAGGGAGGTTCCCACAATTCAATTGTTTACCAAGAACTGAATTTCATACGAGCTGTGGGGGTATAGATATTTACTTGCCTGAACCAGAGAAATTTCTTGTGCTTATCTCCTCTACTTCAGGGTATGAGCACAGACCAGGTATCTTGAATTCCACTCATCCAAGCGTTTCTAGAAGCTCTACAGATAAATAAAAGAACAGAGCAACTGTATTTATCCATTACATACAATGTATATGCTTCCATGCATTATAATGCCAGTTAAAATAATAAATCAGTGTTTAGTTGATGGCCATTTTACCCTAGTGACAAATTCCTGGTCCCCATGCTTTGCTTCTATATGAAGATGCTCCCATGGTCAGGACAGGATTCAGGCAAAGTTGCTGGGTGCATCCTCCCCTCCATGCAAGGTGAGGTAGGAGGGTGGGTCCTGCACTCACACTCAGGGATAGGAATTTTAGAGCCCAGAGCCAGCTGGAGAGCACAAGCACAACAGTCACCAGTTTGCCCCAGACAACCACAACCCTTCGTAGCAAGGCTCCAGTTAGCATTTTAACGTGGCTTTTCATACCACCTTCACTTGGAAAGCTTCTTCCACAAACAGCAACTTCCCAAAGTTGCACCTAACCACGTCTGAGATGATAACAGAGAACAGATTCCCACATCTCACCCACAGCAACAGCACAGCAGAGCTCACCTGGCAGCTGCCCACTGACCCACAAACAGGCAGCAAGAGTGCCCTCTGCACACCTGGGCAGGGAATTCCAGGCAGAGCCGTGCACAGCTTCCCTGCTCACCCCACATGTCCATGGGTTCACAAGAGGCTCTGATGGGCAAACTGCAAAGCAGCCAGCAGGACACAAACAGGCTCTTCACAGGCCACTCTTCCCTGAACACTTTGTGAGAATTTCTGCAGAAATCAGGGGCCACCCAGAGGCCTGAAACTTCAGAACTGTTCCCAAGCATCAAATAAAATACACAGAGAGAGGTCATTCCTTCCTGCATCTCTGGAAAAACACCGAGAGTGCTGAACAGGATCAGCTCTCAGGTTCCGCTGAGCCACAGCCAGACCTGGACCACCAGCAGAAGCTTCAGAGTGAAAAGAAAAACACCCCACGTGGTGCTTGGTCTCGCGGAAATGATCCCTAATCCTCAATTCCAGAAGGGCAGAATAAGGCCTAAAGAATGAGGATTCCTGTCACTCCCCAAACCCTTGCTCTTGAGCAATTGTGTGCAGGCACTTCTATAAAAATTCTGTTTCGTTGTGATCTCTGGAACCTCACAATATCCCTGCTTTAACCCCAACAACAGATGAGGCTGGAAATGACCCCAGGTTTATTTATTGGCTTTTAAAGAAGGAAGTCTGAATAAGAACCACTTATTCCATTCTATTGAAGAAGAACCACTTATTCCTATTCCATTCGAGGCAGCTCAATGGCAGGGCAACAGGAACGAGTCATCTTCATCTCAGAAAGCACAGAGCCTTTCAGGCTGGAGGGGAGATCCACCAGTACTTCTTCTACTGCAGTAATATTTGCAAAGACTTATTTTTACCCAAATTCTCCCAGCCAAATTCCACAGTGGTGTAAGCAGGCAGATGGGAGAGGAGGTTACACACCCACACCAGAGTGCTGTGTGGTGGGACCCGAGTTGACTTTCCCTTGGGTCCACAGTGTGACCCCGGAGCACCTCAGTGAGCAAGCCCTGCCCATCAGCTTCCGAGGAGCTGCTGCAAGGGCAGCCAAGAGAAGGGAGCAGTGAGGGCCACCCCATCACTGCAATGAGAAGAAAGTTGTAAGCCAGAAAGCAGAAAATGCCCCGTTTCCCCTAGCTGCAGAGTCAACTAACGAGTTACCACACTTGTTCTGAGGAGATGCACCAAGCCAGGCTGAGGACACTGCTCCCTCTGAGGACATGAGATGGGCCAGGCCCAGGATGAGAAGCCTGGCCCCAGTGATTTGTCTCACACCCTGGAGGCAGAGCTCCAGTTCATCACTCAGTGGGTTGACTGGCTTAGACGTGAGATCATCTCGCTTTCCCTATAACCCCCGACCCCAGGGATTCCAACACCTCCAGGAAACGTGTTTGTTGTCCCTCCGACAGTGGCCTCTTGGGCTGTGGAGCTGTATGGAACCCCCGGGCACCACCCGAGGTGAGGCCCATGCAGATGGATACAGATGTGATCACGACGTGAACAACCATATCACAAACACTGCCAGCTGAAGGCTCCAGGCAGAGACTGGGAGCAGGGAGAAGAGGGCTGGGGAGCCAGCAGACCCTGGGGAGCCAGCAGACCCTGATGTGATATGTGAAGTTGGGTATCCTGGGTTTCCACATGGCTCCCACCAACAGCATGACACATCCCAGCTCCGGCCGTGCCGGTGCTGCTCCACACTGGAGCTCCTGGTCTGCCATCCTCACCATCTCTCAGGATGTGGTGATAAAGGCCAGCACCCCAAGGCAGGCACCCAGCACTGTTTCAGACAGGTGAGGGCACACGAGGCACCCCAGGGCTGGCAGGTGGATGGGTGTCCATCCGTGCCCCCTGGGAGCTGGCAGGACACCCCAAGTGGGAGCAGGCAGCTGTGTTTAAGTGACTCGGATTCTGATGTCCTTTACAGTGGATTTAATTCAAATCAGAGCTGCCTGACCCTAATACAGTCACACCACACCCTTCAAGCTTGCACCACGCTACCAGTGGAGTTTGGTTGAGCACATCAATCCATCCCTGTACCTCAACCCTTGGTGTGGCAGAGGAGCCCAAGCACAGCGCTGAGGGATGGCACCTCCTGCACTCACCGAGGGCTGCAGAGCAAGCTGTGAAGGATGCTCACTTCTGACTCCTGCAGTAAACAGAGCTGTGATCTAATGGTCTAATGGTCTAATGGTTAGGAATATGATGGGATGAAGGTTGGACTTGATGACCCTGGAGGTCCCTTCCAACCATAATGATTCTATGATTTTATGATTCGATTCTATGATTCTATGATCCCAAATTAACCCCCCTTAACACCACCTCTATACCCTGTCCATTCCACAGTGCCTAATGGGAAAATCATCCACTAATTAAGGACTGTATCACAGGAGCATCCAAAGACCTGGACTCAACAGATGGCAGGGGAAGGGTCTGGCCTGCAAGCTGTGCTGTCCCCAGGCTGCCAGCACCCCTTCCCAAGGGACCAGCACCGCTCCGCCAGCTCACACAGCAGCACCAGAACCACACCATCCAGGCTGATGGCTCACCTATCTCGTGATGTTGTACTGACAGATGGCCAAGTTTGCAACACAGCAGAGCAGACACAGCCTCCTGAGCAGGTCACAGCTGAGCTGGGCCACGTAATGCAGGGACAGCTCTCTGCCAAGTCCTTACATTGCACCTTCACCCCAACGTGAACTCTGCTGCTGTCAGCCCAAGAGTGTTTAAACCTTAGGAACAGCTTCAGTCAGCAGAAGTGACAACCCAGCACAGGGTAAGAGATCACTGCCCAAATCTGGACTCTTCTGCCATCTCAGCTCATCCTCACTTGAGGGGACAGACAAGGGGCAATGGTTGCAAACTGGAGCACAGGAGGTTCCATGTGAATCTCAGGAAGAACTTCTTTCCTGTGAGAGTGACAGAGCACTGGACCAGGCTGCCCAGAGAGGCTGTGGAGTCTCCTTGGCTGGAGACATTCAAACCCCGCCTGGATGCGTTCCTGTGTGACGGACTCTAGGTGACCCTGCTCTGGCAGGGGGGTTGGACTGGATGAGCTTTCGAGGTCCCTTCCAACCCCTACGATTGTGGGATTCTGGGATTCTGGGATTCTGAGACCAACCATAACAGAGCAGTTCGACAGGAGTGTTACACACACACACACAGAGGTCATCACTGGAATGCTTTCACTCTCAGTGTCACCCCAATACACCCAGCTCAGTTCCACAGGGCACACCAGGACAAAGGATCAGAGGAATAACGAGATTTCCCCACCTCCCAGTGAGCACGAGCTCACTCCGCAGGCAGGCTGCCCCGGCGGAAGAGTAAAAAGTGAGTAAAAAGTGAGTAAAGCACAGCACAGGATAAATATCACCACCACAACACGTAATCAAGACTGCAAGAAAAATCAGGAAAGGGAGATTGTTTATATCAAGCTGGCCAACTCTCCTCAATCAAAGACACAGACAATTAAAATCTACGTGAATAAGTGCGACTCACCCCTGCAGTCATTAATGCTCCAGCTAATGAGATAAGAGTAAGGGGCAGAGAATCAGCCGAGTGCTGACTCAGGCTCTTGGTATGAATGTTACCATCCCTTTCTATCAAATCAGATTGCAGAATGTTATTTGGTTACAGATTGATCCCCTGATTGTCTAACAGAAATAACAAATCATCTGTTCCCACATGATTTCGCCTGACATCCTGGAAAATCCTGGTCATGTTATTTCTTAATTTAGGTCTTCCCACACCAGACACCAGGTTTACCTCTCCCTCTGTGCAGAGCACCCATCGCTCCGTGTTCACTACAAATGAAATGTCCATGCTTTGCTGACACGTGGTAACTGTTCCTTCTGTGCCTCGCTAACAGGGCATGGGTGGAAAGAAAGGTTCTGAGCAGAAGAGCAAGAAGCTGGACCTTTGCACCACATTTTTTGGAGGATGCTCCAGGGTGATGCTTGGCAAAGAAATTGACACAGCATAAACAGCTCGACGGGAGGTCTTAATATTGGGCAATCACTTCTGGATTCCTGCTAAAGAGGATGTAACAGATGGAAAGAGGGTGGATTTTTTTTTGAAGGATGACCTGTCAGCCTGTGAGCAACCTACAGGTGACACAGAGTGACACTAAGGCTTCCTTTCGGTGGAAGGAGAGAGCTATAAATACCCTGGCAACATCTGGAAACATCACAAAAATCCTGAGCAAGGTGAATTTACACCTCATCTCGTGCTAGAGGCTACTTTAGAGGCTGAAAGTGAGGAAGAATCAAGTCTATGTACAGCTGCCCAGCACCTCCTGGAGAACTCCAGTAACAAGAGGCAAGACTTGGTGAGTCAGGGGAAATCAGACATGCTCCTGTAATTAAATTAATGAAGCCAGATTTAGTCCAAGAGAAAACAAAACTCCCTACCTTCCATTCTGCCAGGAATGACCTTATCACCAGGAATACTCGAGAGGCTGGAAGTGCTTCTGCCTCAACACTTGCACCTACTTCACATCAGCCAGGGAAGCTCCCAGGACACTTCCTCTCCAGCTGAGTGCCGTGTTCTTACCATGAACACCAACCACAGGACTGAAGGAAGAGGCTAAAGGTTTACACAACTTTGCTTCAGTGGCTTCTATTTTAATTTAACTGAAATTGCACTAGAAATAAAAAACAGCCTTGAATGTAAAAGTAAAAAAGCTCAGCTTAGTGACTCCAATAATATTCTTTAAAAATGGCAACGATCACAGCCTTTTTCTACAGAAATTCAAGCCACAAGACACACAGTTCAGGTGGCAGAGCCCCAAAATCTGTCCAAAACCCTCAAGCAGCTGATCAGTAACCCCCCAGGGCGTAAGCCAGGCTCCCTGCAGCTTATGTTGGAACCAGCTGGCTTGGCCAAAAGACAAAGAAGAACATGAAAAATCCGATGGAAGTCCAATGAAAAAGAGGAATTATTAAGATATATTCCCCCTAAAACCAATTACAGCACACTAGTCAAGCCCACCTGTTAAATCATTTCAGTTTCATTTTTTTAAGGAAAACAGAATCATAGAATTATTATGGTTGGAAGGGACCTCCAGGGTCATCGAGTCCAACCTTTATCCCATCATATTGCTAAAAGCAAGATTAAGAAATGCCCAGCATTTCTGCCCATTGGGATTTCAGAATTCAGTTACTCCACAAACAAACCTTTCACGTGTGACCGTTGGAAGCCAAAACTTCAAGACAACGGGTGCCCTGAGCATCTGGCGTGTTCCAGATGTCGAGCCAGGCTCTTGGAGAAGGAAAAACCCAACCGTGAGTTTATGGTGGCAGCTGCAAACACTTCAATAATAATTCCAAAACTAAACAATAACGTCCCAGTGCAGCACCTGACTGGACAGAGCTATTTGCTGAATACACTTCTTTAAAACTTACGTGAAGGGAAGAAAAGAAAAACACTGCTCCACATTCCATTCTGCCCTGGGTCTTTGAGAGAACTTCCCACCTGCCCTGCTGTGCTGGCCGAGAGCTGCTGCCAGCTGAAGCCCCTGGCAGCCCCATGAGCAGCCCCACGGGCAGAACTGCTGCTCAGTGCTTCAGGGCTGACACTCCAAGGCTCTCAATCCAAATCCCTCACTCTCCCCTGGTGACTACAGGGATGTCATCCAACTTTTGAATATTTCTGGGCCAATGCCTTCTAAAGATTTTATTGAAACAGTAAGAGTTTGGCTCTTGCATAGCCTTGACTTAGCTACGCCTCATTCCTTCTCCTGCTCCCCTGCTGCAAGGAGGAACAGCCTAAAATAAGAAACTTTTGGGAAAAGCTTAGAATGAATTTCTATTTCAGTATTTCTGTCTGACCTTTTGGGGAGTGGACAAAGCTGCCCGATGCTCCCAAGCTTCAACTGCAGATGCCAACGCTTCTGCACTACAGTTACACAGTGGTTACACACAGGAACCACCACAGAGAGCTACAAATGCACGGAGCTGGTGAAATCAGCTGCTGGCTTCTGTTCTGGTAACGCCTGTCCACAACAGAACAAGTTTAGCTGAAAGTGAGGCAAGTGCTTCCTTTAAACACCTTTTTTTAATTCTTTTTCAACTCGTACCCAGAGCAAGTTACCCAAAGTGCTGGTTTTTCTGCATTTCCTGGCGTTTGGGTGAGGCCGGGCAGCACGGTGGGGCTGGGACAGGGCTGCCTGCCCACAGAGGGGCACTTCCCCTTCTCACACCCACCCTGTCACCTTGAGTCACACCATGCAGCCAGCTCCTGTGGGCTGGTTTGGGACTGCTTACTCAAAACATGAGCTCTGGCCACCGTCTGCACTAAGGGGACAATTGTGCTGCACTTCCTCTGGGCACAACATTGACAGGATGACAAAGCACCTACTGCGAGTGACTCAAGGAAATTTGTCAGGACTTTCTAGTAAAAGCAGTCATGAACAAACTTCTGACTCTGACATTTTTCAGACTCTTAAACGACGTGAGTAAAATTTGTATGGAAAGATTTTATGGCTATGGCCAAGCTGGAGTTTGAGTAAGTGCCACAATGTGTGTTTTACACACAGACAGACACAGAGGCAATTACAGACATCCCTACTCCACATATTGAATTCTTGGGGGAGGAGAAGAAGAGGTGAACTCAGACTACGAAATATTTCTTTGCATTTTTCATATATAAATAATTTTATAACCAACTGATTTAGTAGCCAAGCACTAGACCTAGCAGGGTGGCCCAGATGCACTGTCTGTTTTCTCCAGAAGCCCACAGTGGGACACTTTTGGACACACAGTGCACCCCCAGGAGTTCTTCACCGTGTCCTCAGCACCCGACTCCATGCAAAGCCCCACAGCAGGGCAAAGCCTCCCTGACCCCCCCTGCTAAGGGAGACCTTAGACATCCCTGGTGGGGGCATCTACTCAGGGGTTTTGATTTCCTCTCCAGGTGCAGAAAGGGCTGGTTGGGGCTCCCTGCAGTCCCCCCTCTGCCAATGGGGCAGGCAGGCAGGCAGCAACCCATTGTCCTGCTTGGCACAGTGTTCTGACCATCCTCCAGCTTCCTCCTTCTGCACCCTGCCTCTCACCACTCCCCTGAAGCTCTCTGCCCCTTGGCCATCTCTGCCATCCATCCATACTCCAGACTGCCACTTCCCTGGGGCTGCAGCAGCAGCAGCAAAATGGGTTGAGTTTTCAGCTGAGTTTAGAGTTAACAGCAGCAGGAAGGTGGAGCTGTGGGAGCTCTCCTGCAATCCCTCTGCTGGTTTAGGAGGAAAGTTGTGAACAGGGCGATGCTTGCTCCATTTTTATACAACTACCTCATGTGCTGCTGTTCACAACACAGCCCAGGCCTGAGAGGATGAGGGGAAGGGCTGAAGCCACCACTAACAGACGCACAACATTCCCAACAAAGGCTTCAGAAATGGGTTAAAACTGAAGAGAACATTTTGATTTAATACTATTATTGTAAATGTCTATATTTATCATAAGCAGGAAGGTATGTCAGAGCTTACTGCAACCTGATTCTAGCAGCAATGGCTACACCAAAGCAAAGAAAAACCCACAGAACTAGGGAAAAAGCAGTGACTGGTAACAACCCAGGCCTCCAGCGTGGCCTTCAGGAATGCAATGCAACATCCAAATCACTCGGGAGCCACAGTGATGACTCAAGAAGCAAACGGTGTGCAATGGCAGTCAGGAAGAAACCCCAGATTTGTATAATTCCTTGTGAAAACAGCTTTGCAAAACCAGGGGCATACGGGGGACTTTCATGCTCCTCTCTGAGCCACAGAAGATCGGTCAGCCAGCGAAAGCTCAGCTGAACTGAGATGAACTATGACTGCTCTCTTACCAAACTGCCTCGGATTCAAATTTAACTCTTTCTTAAGGCACCGAGGGTGCAGTCCCTCCCTCGCCAGCTCCAGCTCTCCTGGCACATCCCAGCACCGCTCCACGTGCCCACTGGGTGCCCAGGGAAATGCTGGGACAGAGGAGATGCTCGAGCACTTCTCACCAAGGCTTTTTGCTCAGCAAAGGTCACTCTGCCAAAGCAAAAAGCTGTCATTAGAGAACTACATCAGTTTTAATAATAAAACTCTTTTTGGACAAGTTTATAGCACTGTACTCTGTTTGGCTGATGACAAAGCTGGGAGGGGTGGCTGACACACCGAGACCTGGCCAGGCTGGAGAGTTGGGCAGGGAGAAACTCAATGAGATCCAACAAGGGCAAGTGGGGAGTCTGCATATAGGAAAGAACAACCCCATGGATCAGGATAGGTTGGGGTCTGACCTGCTGGAGAGCAGGGAAGGGGAAAGGAACCTGGGGGTCCTGGTGGGCAGGAGGATGACCATGAGCCAGCAAAGTGCCCTGGTGTGTATTAGCAATGGCGTCCTGGGGTGCATTAGAA
>VZRW01008660.1:14404-29153 GCA_013398125.1 Aegotheles bennettii | reverse complement strand
CAGCTGTCTACCCCCAAGTCCTTTTCTGCTTAGCAGCTTTCCAGCAACTCTTCCCTGAGCCTGTATCAGTGCCTGGGGTTGTTGTGGCCCAAGTGCAGGACCCAACACTTGGCCTTATTGAACCTCATCCCATTGGCCTCTGCTTCTCGATCCAGCCTGTCCAGATCTCTCTGCAGAGCCTTCCTAACCTAAAGCAGATCAACACTTCCACCTAACTTAGTGGCATCTGCAAACTGACTGAGGGCACACTTGATCCCCTCATCTAGGTCATCAATAAAGGCATTAAACAGAACTGGCCCCAACACCGAGCCCTGGGGAACACCACTAGTGACTGGCCACCTACTGGATTTAGTTCCATTAACCACAACTCTCTGGGCCTGTCCTTCCATCCAGTTTTTCACTCAGCAAAGAGTATACCCATCCAAGCCATGGGCGGCCAGTATTCTTAGGAGAATGTTGTGGGTGACAGTGTGAAATTCTTTACTGAAGTCTAGATAGACTACATCCACAGCCTTTCCCTCATCTACTAAGAAGGTTACTTTGTCATAGAATGAGATCAGGTTTGTCATAGAATGAGAAACAGGTTTGCACTGCTGCTGTTTCCTCTCCCTAACTTTTGACTGTTAAGTCACTCTGAAATCTTAAAGTGGAATGGAAGTCCTTCAGGATTATGAATGTCAGGCATCAAAAACTCTAATACTACAGCAATTGAAACATGTTCTCCATTACTGCTGATGCTTTAAAAGGACAACTAGCAATTTGCTTATACATCTGTAAAAAAAATAATTATGCACATGTCGTTTTGGTAAAATGTTATTAGTTTTGCTTTGTCACTTTTTTTGGCTTAGAACTGATTTCCACCTTGTTCCTGCATCAAATTCAGGTAGCAGCTCAGTTCTTTGGTAACTCTGTTTTGCATCATAATCACAGAATCACAGAATTCTAGGGTTGGAAGGGACCTCGAAGGATCATCTAGTCCAACCCCCTTGCCAGAGCAGGTTCACCTACAGTACATCACACAGGAACGCATCCAGGCGGGTTTTGAATGTCTCCAGTGAAGGAGACTCCACAACCTCTCTGGGCAGCCTGTTCCAGTGCTCCGTCACTCGCACAGTGAAAAAGTTCTTCCTGATATTCACATGGAACCTCCTATGCTCCAGTTTGCATCCATTGCCCCTTGTCCTATCATTGGTCGTCACTGTAAAAAGCTTGGCTCTATCATCCTGACCCTCACCCTTTACATATTTGTAAACATGGATGAGGTCACCCCTCAGTCTCCTTTTCTCCAAGCTAAAGAGACCCAGCTTCCTCAGCCTTTCCTCATAAGGGAGATGTTCCACTCCCTTAATCATCTTAGTGGCTCTGCGCTGGACTCTCTCAAGCAGTTCCATGTCCTTCTTGAACTGTGGGGCCCAGAACTGGACACAATACTCCAGATGTGGCCTCACTAAGGCAGAATAGAGGGGGAGGAGAACCTCTCTCGACCTACTAACCACCCCCTTTCTAATGCACCCCAGGATGCCATTTGCCTTCTTGGCCACAAGGGCACATTGCTGGCTCATGGTCATCCTCCTGTCCACCAGGACCCCCAGGTCCCTTTCTCCTACACTGCTCTCCAGCAGGTCAGCCCCCAGCCTGTACCGATGCATGGTGTTGTTCTTCCCCAGATGCAAAACTCTGCACTTGCTCTTGTTGAATTTCATTAAGTTTCTCCCCGCCCAACTCTCCAGCCTATCAAGGTCTCGTTGAATGGCAGCACAACCTTCTGGTGTGTCAGCCACTCCTCCCAGCTTAGTGCCATCAGCAAACTTGCTGAGGATACCTTCCGTACCCTCATCCAGGTCGTTGATGAAGATATTGAACAACACCGGTCCCAGTACCGACCCCTGAGGGACTCCACTAGTTACTGACCTCCAACTAGATTCTGTCCCATTGACTATATAATGTTCTTACATAGACCTCCAACTAGATTCAGTCCCATTGACTATATAATGTTCTTACGTAGTTGAAGTAGAAGCATCAGTAGGTTTCTTGTGGTCCTAACATATTCTAGAGCTTCAGAGTTTCTATGAGTAAATATAGTAACATAAGTAAATATAGTAAGATAGTCACCACTCTTCAAATCCTCAAACACATTGTCAAGCAAACTATTTTCTGTACTAACTCTAGCCAGTGCAACATAATCAAACACTGAGAGATAATACTCCTTCTAAAGAAACTAACCAGCTGTTATAAGATAGTCACTGTTAGTGGATAAGAATTTTTTTACATACTAATACTGTAGCTATAGGAAAGGTTATTCCATAAACTCTGAACGTTCAGAAGGCTAGATGGATTTGTTATTTTTTTCATTTTAATCAGGTACTAAAATTAGTTAAAATAATGCAATTTTAATCTTCTTCAACTGAAATTCTTCTCTTCCTTTACCTTATTCAATTGTGTGGGCTTTCAGTATCATGATATGAAATTTCTGTACAGCTGGATACTTGTGGGGAAACATCAGCAGATAAGTATAATTTCTTTTAGAATTCAAACTTAATATAATATGCATGTTAAAGTAGTTTAAAAATGAAAAAGAGGAGAATTTGCAGTTCACTTTTCCTTATTTTTATCCCCTCCTTTGGGAGGGGATAAAAAACAACTTCGCATGGATGACCATGACTTTTTTCCTATATGGCAAAGTTTTAAATTATCTTTGAAGATGAAATCATCATGTTTCCAAACAGCTTTTATATGATGAGATCTTCACACAGTAGAAGAGTATGTTTCAAAACAGGATCTGAAAAGTATTTTTCTTTATTAATTTTATAGTATGGTTCACAAATTAAGTGTAAGGAGAGCATTTCTATTTGTAATTTCTACTTGTATTGAAATAAAATTAGAATTTTTGGGTTTTATTCCCTTTATGTACTTTTATATTTTCTGAGTTGCCTGAAATATTCATGGCCTAAAACTCTATAGAGCATATTCAGTAAGTGGGGAAATGGTGATATTAAATAATTACATAAGGAACTCTCTTGAAGGAAATGTCACCAAGATTTTGCACAAGGTGAGGAAAACATTTCATTTTCTTGTGTGTATCTAGGTCAGTGTATTTTTTGTCTGTAGTTACAGTCACAGCTAAACATACTCATCATCCAGAGAGACCAACACATCGTTTAGATGTAACAATTTGGAGGAGATGTAAGACAATTCTGAATAACATTTTAAAGGATATTAAGGCAGACATCTTAAGTGGTTTATGAAGATTCATAAAGGAGAAAATGACTGTGACTCTAGTGATGACATTCATCTGAGACATTAATTATAGATTTCTTGTCATCCAGGATTAATGTATGTCTAACCATAATATAAAAAGGGACAGATTGAACAAAGATGGGAAAAAATGTAGTTTTATGCTGAACAGGGGGCAGCATAAGAGAGAGCAGACCCTTACTGTGTGTATACTAACTGCATTGTATTTCCCTTCCTTTACAATCTAGCACACGCTGACTTTTTTTAAGGTACTGTGAGACAGTGATAGTAGAAAAAGTCAAAGACTACTTATCCATTTCCAATAATGAAGGCAAAAATAAAGAGGCATATGACAAAAATGTTCTTTCCCTGCTCTTACTTGCTATCTAGGTCAAGCAACTGGGTGTCAACGAGAAGTAGTATCTTATGTCCCACTTAAGTAACAGACATACACAAACTAAACCACACCTTGGCTTATAACAAAGTAAAAAAAATCTGTCTAGGCATTCATTCTGTCCATTCTGCATGTCCGTCTTACACTGTTGCCATTTTAATTTTTTTCAAAGTCTGACTTTCTGTAAGATACTTCAGTGAAAAGGAATTAAAACATAAAAAAATTTTCTATCTGTCTGTGATATATCCTCTTAAACTGACAAAAGCTAACAGATTTATCTGTAGAAAGAAAGCACTCTTCATAATAAATTATGATTTATGCCCACAGGTCAGAGGGACCCTTTGTCTCCCTGTACAAAATACAAAGACAACCCAAAGACACGTAACTCCATGGGGCTTCTCTAACAACATTTCTAATGGAGAACAATGTATTACACATCTGTAACAAAACACTGACTGCAGGTTCTCAGAAAATCTTTTTTGAAAGTGTGATGCTTATACCACACAATACACTATAGACACTAAAACTATCCACATTAAGTTTTTGTGCAATTAAATTAGAATAGATTAGATGTCATTCATGAATTATCTTCTGCTTTTCTATAGTAATTCATTTAATTGGCCTCCATGAACAACTCTGAGGTTTCTCATCTCTAGTGAATTTGTTATGCCCAGAAGCAGAGTTTGCGGGGGATATATCAATTCTGAACACTTTTCTTCAGTTCACTCCAGGTTCTCAAGTGATTACATGACTAGACATGCATGAGGATTCAGCAAAAGTCACCAAAAAATATCACCCAGACAGTTTTTAAAATATAACTTCTTTAAAGTTTCTGATTAGTTTCTACTTATCCAGCAAGGAATGTCTATAAATTTGTTTCTCACCAGGTTATTTTTGATCATCCAGAGTTAAAAGAATATAACCAGCTATAACATTACATTTAACACCTGATATTTAAGATTGAAAACAGTGGATATACATAATTAACAGTAACAGATTTGTAGTCTAAGTATATGGCAGTATTACTAAAAGTGTGGGTCAGTAGATGAAATCCTTCTAAGCAGGTTGCAGTGCATGTGAGAGTCATAATTATTTTTTTTTTAAATACTATTTAAATCAGACCAGTCTCAGGAAAAAGAAACTATTTTAAAGTGAAAGATATACAGGTTAGGACAGGGAGAGGAAGATACTAATTTAATGGAGTAAAATATTTTTTTCTTTACCATTATTGTGTTCATGTATGTACATGAGTGGGTATGGATGTACAGGTACTATTGGGTTAGTTTTACTGGGTACTGTATAATATGTACTGTATAATTTGTAAAAACCATCAACATTTTTGTTTAGAAAATCTAGCCCATCTAGGTTAAATATTTAATTGTTATCTTAAAATGTTTCCTCTCCTCCAATTTTTTTTTACTATTCTGACAGAAGAATTTTTCTCTTTCTTCAGAAACAGGGTTTCAAAAATCCAGAAATTGACACTTTCTCTCACTGTTTTCAGGGAAAAGGACTTTTCTTTAGCCAGAGGTCTGCTTGCAAACCTCAGTAGAAGCATTGCCATAACTATAATACATCCACAGCTTTCTGTTAAATCACATAGTCAGACACCTAACTCACAATAGTATCCTACTGTAGTGACTGGCTGATTAAGCTTCATAAATTGTCTCTGAAGAGAACTCTGACTGGAGAGTCAGCAAGGAAGGATCAGGCCTGAGGTTCTCCCTTTGCAGCAGAGCTGCACAGCAGAAGCAGGATCAACCAAAGAGATGACAGGAAGTCACTCCACACAAATTCAGTTCTCTCCACCTTCTCTCCCACTTATGCAGGGAATGAGAGCAATAGGAATCTTCCATAAGAGGCAGAAAAGGGTCAAAAAATATATCGCTTTAAAGCTAGACCCAGAGAGTCTAACAAAATCACAGATGGATTAATAACTCTCTCCACTATATTCCTACATGACCACTGAGACGGGTAACAAAGTAAAATTTTTAATCACAAAAGAGTTTACTTTTACCTGCATTTTGTAGGGAGGACAGACTTAACTAAATTTTGTGTGAAAATATGAAATGCAGGTGTTTTTAAGATATAATTTTGAGACTGTTTAAGATAACAGTAAACAACGTGGTTAACACCTAAAGACAGAAACAGTAATCAGAGCTGAGAAAGCTGGCAGGAAGGTGAAGGGATTTTTGAAACTGGGAGTCTCTGGATCAGATACCCTATTTCTCAGGAAGGACTTTAGCCTCTGACATCATCTGAAATGGCAACACAGTAGGATGCAAACAATCAAGATTTCTGGTGTGTGCCTACCTAGTACAAGTATCACGGTGACGCACAGTGGGATCTGCTAGTCACAAAAAAAGAACTAGGCAGCAGTGAGATAACACATGACAGTCTTGCACACCCAGTAGATCAAGAGGAATGACTCTTGCCTTTACTCAGTACTCATGAGACCCCCATCTAGCATACTGTGTTTAGTTTTGAGTCCTTCAGCACAGGAAAAACATTGACAAAATAGGATGAGTTCAGTAGAGGGCCTCCAGTCTGAGCAGAAGAAAAGATGACTTTTGGAGGACCCAACAGCAGCTGGGTCTAGGCCTATGCCAACTGGACACCTGCCAAAGTTATAGATGAATCTGCAGAGAATGACTGCATCTTTTTATCCTGTGGGGTGATTTTTAAAGGGTTTTGATGTTCTAGGCCAACAAAAAGTGCTGAAACCTAAGTTTAGTTTTCATTACTTTTGATCACACCTGAATTATAGAAAGTTCTCCTAAGTCTGTGAAAGAAACATGTTTCTAATATTATAACTTTTCAGTTTATAGCAACATGCAATTTGTTTTGTGGTTCTTGTCAACAGGAATAGGCAAGTCTCCAAGTGTTACTGTTTTCTAACATGGGTATTGGTCAGCAAGTTTAAAAATTGGTGTAACAGAGCAAAACAGTTACTAGATATTTAAGTTTTCTAGGTATTGATGGTTACTTCAATAAAAAATAAAATTAAAAAAAACAATGTACAGAAAATATCAGTGCATTATTTATTTTTTAAAAAGCTTATTATTGAGGAATTTCAGCTTACAAATCTGAAGCAGATAGCAATACTAATGGACACATTAAAAATATTTTTTAAGTATTGAAATTTTATTGTAGAAATTGCTTAATCCTCAGAATTAGAAGATCAGTTCTCTGTTTAAGAAAGGAATGAATTATGTGGAAAAAGTTACAACTTAGATATCAGCATTATTTTCTGTTTGTTCTGTAGTAACACCTCATTAAATGTTCAGAACTTTTGGTGTAAGGTTTGGAATTCAAAAAAAAGGGCAAATGTTTCATGCCTTCAACATTCACACAGTGCTATTAGCCTGTATTAGCCAAAAAGGACTGTGGTGGGTTCACTATGTCTAGATGCACACCAAGCCGCTCTATCACCCTGCCTCGTCAACTGGGAAGGAGAAAATAAATAAATAAATAAATAAATAAATGCTCATGGGTCGAGATAAGGACAGGGAGAGTACTCACCAATCACCATCATGGGCAAAACAGACTCAAGTCTATTGCCAATTACAAAGTCAGAGTAGGGTAATGAGAAATAAAAACAAATCTTAAAACACCTTAGCCCCAACTCTCCCTTCTTCCCAGGCTCAACTTAACTCCCAATTTCTCTATCTCCTCCCCCTGAGCGGCACAGGGGGATGAGGAATGAGGATTGTTCATCTCCTTCCTCCTTGTTCTCTTCCCCTGCTCCAGCATGTGGTCCCTCCCATGTGAGACAGTCCTCCACAGATTTCTTCAACATGAATTCTTCCTACAGGCTGCAGTTCTTCATGAACTGTTCCAACATGGGCTTCTCTTTACACGGTATCACAGGTCCTGCCAGGAGCCTGCTCCAGCACAGGATCTCCATGGGGTAACAACATCCTTCTGGCACATCCACCTGCTCTGGTGTGGGATCCTCCATGGGCTGCAGATGAATATCTGCTCTGCCAATGATCTCCTTAAGCTACAGGGGGACAGCCTGTCTCACCATGGGCTTCACTACAGGCTGCAGAGGAATCTCTGCTCTGGTGCCTGGAACACCTCCTTCCCTTCTTCTTCACTGACCTTGGTGTCTGCAGAGTTGTTGCTCTCACATATTCTCACTCTATCTGGCTGCTGCTGTGCAGCAGGTTTTTTTCCCTTCTTATCTATGTGATCACAGAGGTGCTACCATTGTTACTTATGGGGGATCAGCCTTGGCCAGGGGTGGGTTTGTCTTGGACTCAGCTGGCATTGGATCTATCAGACATGGGGGAAGCTTTTAGCAGCTTCTCACAGAAACTACCCTTGTAGTTCCCTCGTTACCAAAACCTTACCAAGCAAACCCAATACATTCCATCCCCACCTGCACGGATCAAGTATTTAAGAATTATCATTAAAATACACTTTCATCACACAATCTTCACAAACTTCACTCATATCAACAAAAATAATTCCCCACACCAAAATCAAAATAACATCATCATCACACTGAGCAAAAATGGACAATGTGCGTGCAATCCATTCCTCATCCCTTCACCACAATTTCAACAACTGAAATTCCCTATGATCATTCTGCTTTTTGCCTTCTAACTGTGTTCGGTCCATGCTTTCTCCATTACTTCTCCCAATTACTATCCCTATCTCAAATTCATCAGGCCCCACGCTGGGTGCCAAAAAGCACTATGGTAGTTCAAAAGTAAAATCATCATTGAAATCTTTTTCTGCTTAAGAGACTAAAACATGCTTATGAAGACATTCCTTAAAAAATAAAAATAAACATAAATTCATACAAGCTTTAAACTCAAAATGTAACATCAAAAGCCATCAAGATGATGTGCTAATCTAAAATAAATTCAATCTGTTTGTATAGATTATTAACAAGATTTTGACAGGCTTTTTTTGCATCAGCCTGCTTTATCTTGATTTGCTTACCATAATTTCTCACTCCTCAAACTTTAGGTCAGATGAGATACAATTTCTCATCTTGCAGTCATAGTAAAGCTGATACTAAGGCATATGGCCTAACTTTAACTGTGATCAGTGTGCTCTAGCATATTCACAAATGCAGACCTGTGCTAATAACCCATCTAGGTACTATTTCACACTATTTCAAATTAAAATAGATTAAATATAAATGGCAGACTACTAACAATGAAAATAATGCCTGCCTTCCAGAGTACATTATATTAAAATTAACCTAAAAACAGCTGAATCCAGATATTTCTGATATGATAAAATAAATGATCTGGTTTTCGATTAATTGACCTTTTCCCTGTAGAGAAACTTCAGATAAATCTGCATAGCCGACTCATCTAGTGTTTAGTCATTATGGAAATTTTGTAAGGGAGGCAATGTTGTATTGCAGTACTCCTACAGATTCAATTTTATAAAAATGGTAACTCAGGATAAGCCTTTATTCAAAGAGTGGAACAAGACTTTTCTCTCCTGCTTCCATATTTATTTCATTTTTCAATGGTGGAAGGACTACTCCAAAATAAGATCAGGTTTGGGGAATTTATATGCAAAAAACCTGTTTCTCAGATACATTATTCAAATTTCAGAAGAAAAACTTCATAGTGTCAGAGAATGTTTCAATAACTGTAAACATGGACAATCTAAACATTTGGGCAAACTGCAAAAAGGAATCTTATCTTATTGTACTTTAGTGCACGCATGGTTTTTCAGGAAATGCAATACTGGTTTCTGCTTGTCTTGCTGGATTACTGACAGCACTTAAGGTTAAGCAAATGCATGAATCATGTTCTTCACTTTTTAGAAAAAATCAGAATTGCAATTCCACTGTTTTTCTCTAATGAAAAAACAAAGTTGTTAAATTATTTGTTAATAAATTGAGTTTATTTGTGGAAAATTTCTTTAAAATATGACCATAATATTTGTATACATGTGAGTTGGTATTATATGGAATTTAATTAATTACATTTATATTAATTATATTCATTATTAATTATATAGAATTTAATTACATGAGAGTACTGAGGGCCCTGGCAGAGGAGGTCACCAAGCCACTCTGTTATTTTTCAGCAGTCCTGGTTAAGTGGGCAGGTCCCAAAGGATTAAAGACCCATTTACAAAAAGGGGAGGAAGGAGAATCCAGGAAACTACAAGCCTATCAGCCTGACCTCAATGCCAGGGAAGGAACAGTGTCAGTTATTGAACATATCATCTTGAGTGTGATCACACACCATATGTGGGACAACCGGGGCATCAGGCCCAGTCAGAATGGGTTTACAAAGGATAGGTCCTGTCTGATCAACATGATCTCCTTCTATGACAAGGTGACCCACCTGATAGATGAGGGGAAGGCTGTAGACATCGTCTATCTTGACCTCAGTAAAGGATTTGATACAGTTTCCCACAACATTCTCCTGAAGAAACTCGCTGCTCATGACCTGGATGGGAGTACCCTTTGCTGGGTCCAAAACTGGCTGGATGGCCAAACACAAAGAGTGGTAGTAAATGGAGTCACATCCAGTTGACAACCAGTCACCAGCAGTGTCCTCCAGGGCTCTGTACTGTGACCAGTTCTGTTCAATATCTGTATCGATGACCTAGATGAAGGCATCGAATGCACCATCAGTAAATTTGCAGATGACACTAAATTGGGTGGGAGTGTTGATCTGCCTGAGGGTAGGTAGGCACTACAGAGGGACCTGGACAGGCTGCAGCAATGGGCCCAGGCCAATTATATGAGATTCAACAAGGCAAAGTGCCGGATCCTGCAGCTGGGCCGCAACAACCTCATGCAAAGGCACAGGCTTGGGAAAGAGTGGCTGGAGAGCTGCCTGGCAGAAAGGGACCTGGGGCTGCTGGTAGACAGCTGGCTGAACATGAGCCAGCAGTGTGCACAAGTAGCCAAGAGGACAAATGACATCCTGGCATGCATCAAAAATAGTGTGGCCAGCGGGACTAGGGAAGTGATAATCCCCCTCTACTCAGCACTGGTGAGGCCGCACCTGGAATGCTACATACAATTCTGGGCCCTTCACTATGAAAAAGACATTGAGGTACTGGAGAGGCTCCAGAGAAGGGCAACAAAGCTGGTGAAGGACCTGGAGCACACGTCTTATGGGGAGCAGCTGGGGGAGATGGGGTTGTTTAGCCTGGAGAAGAGGAGGCTCAGGGGAGACCTTATCACTCTCTACAACTACCTGAAAGGAGGTTGGAGCAAGGGGGTGGCTGGTCTCTTCTCCCAAGTGACAAGCGATAGGACAAGAGGGCATGGCCTCAAGTTGCACCAGGGGAAGTTCAGGCTGGATATTAGGAAATTTTTTTTACAGAAAGGGTGGTCAGACATTAGAACAGGCTGTCCAGGGAAGTGGTAGAGTCACCACCCCTGGAGGTGTTCAGAAAATATTTGGATGCGGCCCTTGGGAGCATGGTTTAGTGGTGGACTTGACAGTCCTGTGTTGATGGCTGGACTCAATGATCTTGAAGGTCTTTTTTAACCAGAGTGATTCTGTGATTCTATGATTCTAAAAAAAAGCTATTACGAACTGTAAAATTAAAGCTAACGAGATAATTTGACTATAAGAAAATACGAGAACAAAATAGAAATACATCCTTACGGACTATGAAATTGTTTTCAATAAATATTTCATTTCAGTTAAAGTGCTGTTTCTAATAGTGAAAAATAAAAATTTTGTGGAATGAGTTGAATATCTTTGTCTGGCTGAGTGTTTTAGAGGTCCATGTTAGATAATGAAATGTATTTTCAAATCTTTGTGTATGATAGATGTTTGTTTTGCCTTAAACACACCTTTCAAAATTATATGTGAGGCATTACATTAACTGACTGAATATCAATGGAGGTTTTTTTCCTAGTTATAGAGAAGCTAGGCAGAAAAGAGGGGAAAAAACAACCATAGTGAGAAAAAAACACTCAAGAACAATAGCTAAGTTTAAAGATGGGAAGACATCACTCCTCAGTTCTTGACAATGCGGATCTTATGCTCTGGTTGAGAGAATTAAGATCAAAAACCAGCCATCTGTTAAGAGAAGAACCCTACAGTGCGGCAGGAAGCTGTCAGTTTCTTGAGGCTGCCATGATCTGATTGAGAATCAAGGTTTACAATCTATGAGCATTTACTGGGGACTCAAACACCAATATACACCATATTTATGCAGGGACTAAAGGGAGTGTCAAATGTAAGTCAATTAATAAGTGTATTTTTGCTTCAAAACCATCTCCAGCTGCTGTAAAGATTTTAGAAAAATAGGCTGTTTTGGTTTTAAGTATCTGCTCTGCAGTTACATAGTGCTGCTACTTTCCAAGACTTTCAAAGAAAAATCTTAAAGGCACCAGGAAAAATGCACTATTTCTAACTTTAAAGTTAGCAGTCATGGCAGTGTACCTCAAAGGCTAAACCAAGAATGACATGTTAACAGAGAAACAGATGTGTAAGTCATCTACTTTGATCAGACACAATGATGAAATGGAGCAACAAAAAGGAAAGCTGACTCAGAGATCGTGTTACTATGAAAGACATACTTCAAAAATGAGAATAAATTACTCAGGTCCTCAACACTAAGTGTTCTGTAGATATCAAGAATACTTTCCTTTTCAAAATAATGGAAAATTTAAATTTTAAAAAGGTATTTTTCTTCATCTATATAGCAGAAATCAGGATGAAAGCTTAAATGGGCAAAAATTTTCTTGTATCAGTCTAGTGTGAGTTCCTCCACTTTTCTGTAAAATGTTACCTGGGGTCAGAAAAAAATCTGAGATAGAAATGTCTAATAACAATTCTTGTAAGATTTAACAGGATGATTAAACACAGATATATAAACTGTATGGTAAAACACAACCTTTTGTTGCATAAAATACTCACACATTTCTTCCCACTCTTCCTTGATCCTTTTCCCCCAGTATTCCCTGCCTTTTCTGACTTAAAAGCCTACATATACATATGCTGTTTAGATATAAATGAGTCAATATTCCCCTATACAACAAACTTTATTGATATTTGCACATTGCTTTTAACTACTTGAGTGAAGATTATTTTATAGTAATAGAAATTGAGACTAAAAGAGTCCCACTAAGTTTATTGTGCATACAGTCTGCTAGAGCTACTACATAAGGTGTGTTTCAACTGTTTTAGCCATTTTAATTTCAAGAAAAAAAAATAATCAGGTTCTTACAGTTTCCCAAAGGAATCTATTAGGTAGTTTAATGGACTTCAGCAGAAAACAATTCTCAATACAAATGTTTCATGCTTGGATTCATCCCATTATTTCTAGAATGTCTGTGTATTTCTCAGAAAGAGTAATTTATTGGAGAGCAGGGTTGTGTTGTTGAGACTATTCAGATATGTATAAATTGTGATAGTTTTCTTCTAACAGTCCTTTATTATGTATTCCATTAATCATTGTATAATACATGAAGACTGTAAGATACAAGACAGAATTTTCAGTGATGTCTATGATGATTTGCACATTCTAAGCAAGTGTATTTTGTATTTAGTTTTACATTAGAAAATCTGTGTATAGTTTTGATATGCTGCAATCTACCTGCAGTGTGTGTAACATCTTTTATTTCTCCACTGTCTATTGATTTAATAATGTCAGAACAAGAAGTGACAGGAGAAGAAGGTGTTCTTAAACTTGGACCACTCAAGGGAAGAATCAGAAGGGCCTTAGAATGATAATTACAGCACTCATTTGGTAATATAGGCAGCTGGGTTCCACCTCTGTTGTATACATAATTGCAGAGTTTTAGTCAGCAAATTTGCAAAGTGCACTGAAAGTCCTGGAAGCAAATATGCAAATGCTGTGCTCCATATTTCCTCTCCACAACCTGTGAATTTTTTTTTTTCTGAACCTGCAATTTGTCCATATCTGGCTACAACAAGTCCAAACTTTATAAAGAAAGAGTAGAGGTTGACCTCTCTTTTCATTGTATTCCCAGTAAAATTAGATTATGGTTGACATTTAGGATACCATACAGCAAAACAGAGTTGGTCTTGGTGAAGAGAACTAAATTCGGTTATAACATTTCCTTTTCAGGAATTTTTACTTTGGAATAAAAAAATAAGTCATGTTTCCATCTCCTCCTTAAAACAGAATAGCCAGTAGGTTCTATTCTCAAGAGATAGCTGTGTGACTTGAAGCCCATATTAACCAAGTGTAGCCCTGATTCAAGTGGCTTCTGGTGAAGAAACATAGAAACACATCTAAACTTAGTTTTTTCAGTGTGCTATGTTCTGTATTCAGACTGACAGAAGAAGAATGTATCTGTAGCCTGATAGTAGGGCTATTCCTCCAAAGAAAAAAAAAATTGCACTGGTAGTTCTTTCCTTATTGTACAAGAGTTCTTGGCAAGAATGCATTCCACAGACCGCAGATCCACAGGGTCAAGGAGCTCCAATTTTTTTAGACATCTTAAATACTGTAAAAATATAAAGAATGCTCCCAATAACAAAGAATAAGGAAAAAGTTTATACAGAGAATGTTGCAGAGCATGTAGTAATACTAATAGACTTTTCTAGGCCTTTTTTATATTTGTGTTTATACTAAGGCTTTTAAGTTAAATTAAAACAAAATGAGATGTCAAAGAAAGAAGAATCAAAGGAAATGGAATCAGGGAAAAGATCAGAAAACCTCAGCTTTTCCCCTGCCCATGTACAACCAGCCACAGAACAAGACTAGACCGCTTTAAATAACCACAGAACATAAAGGTTATAATAGAGGTTAGCTTGTGTCTGCGTAAAGTTGACAAGACAAAATAAATATGTGCATATATATCTTCACATCCCACAGAACTTGATTTTAATGATTATATATTATAAGATAATCACAGAATCACAGAATCACAGAATCACAGAATCTAAGGGGATGGAAGGGACCTCGAAAGATCATCTAGTCCACCCCCCCTGCCAGAGCAGGGTCATCTAGAGTACATCACACAGGAACGCATCCAGGCGGGTTTTGAATATCTCCAGTGAAGGAGACTCCACAACCTCCCTGGGCAGCCTGTTCCAGTGCTCTGTCACTCTCACAGTGAAAAAGTTTTTCCTGATATTTACATGGAACCTCCTATGCTCCAGTTTAAAACCATTGCCCCTTGTCCTATCATTAGTCATT
>VZRW01008659.1:441787-593867 GCA_013398125.1 Aegotheles bennettii | reverse complement strand
AAGGATGGGGGTTCCAGCAAAGACCCCACCACTCACTGTGCAGAACCGGCTGTCAACAGGGGCTAAAAAAAATAAATCCATCTGTTCTAAGGAATCCTTCACCAGGGCAGCACAGCCCAAATACCAACGTGGTAAAAGCAAACGAAATCTCGGCTGTTGCAGAAGAAGAAATGAACGGGAATGGCCTGGAGGGACGATGCCCCCTCCAGGGTCACCCAGCGCCTCTGCCGGGGGGTGCAGTGGCACTGCCCTGCACAGAGCACCCAGCACAGGCACCAGCTGCACAGAGTGTGAAAATAACTGCCCCGAACCAGAAAAACACAGAAAAACTGGAAGTAAACACTTCTTGTTTGTTTGTATTTTTTTTTCCTTTTAAATCCGTTTGTAAAGTAACAAACCAAGCGCAGCCAGTGCCCTCCTGCAACCCAGCCCTGCCCCAGGGAACCCTTCCTGACCATCCAAGTGTTCTGCCTGGCACAGCCACGTTCACCTCTCGCCAGCAGAAACCACCTTCACACTGGGGATTAAGAAACTGCAAAATTGGACCTGGGAAAAAGGGGTAACTGCTTAAATCTTTGCGACTCAAAGAAAAGCAAAAACCAGAGGAGGAGTCACCCTGAATTTCCTACCCCAGACCAGCTGGCTAACATTCAAACAGAAGCTACTGTCTTGTGTTTTGATTTTTGCACCTTCTATTTTCCTGTTCCAATATGAAACCAAGGCCACAAAGATGTTCCTAGGACACCTGTGTGGCTCAGGGCAGAGGAGGGGGTGAAGCACCAACCCTTACGCAGACCCAACGCCCAGTGCTCACCTGCCCTGGCAGCTTCTTACAGCAGCACAGAGCTCTGCTGACCAAGTCACAGCCAAACTGCAAGCACTGTGGTGTAAATCAGTATTTCTAGTGTTTTCCAGTGGCTCCATGGGCAAACACAGCCAAAGAAACGTGGTAAGAACCCACAGTCCTGAGCTATTTGTGCCAGTGCCATGCTGGGTACGATGGCTCTGGTGGAGATGTGTCCTCTCGAGATGGATGCACAGACCCTCCAGACCTGCTGGAAATCCCAATCCCACGGAAATCTGTGTGAAAACTCCACCTTGCATTGCTTGGGCCACAATTTTGCATCTGAACTTCTGGATCCAAGTCCAACTCATCCCTCAGCTCACTAGTACAGGTGCAACCACAGGGGTGCTCATTTTAAAATGAAATCCTTTGTCAGGTTCCTTCTAGGGGACCAATTGCTCCAAGTTTCCTTGCAAACGTGAGGATTTTTTAACTGCTCTCATCAAAAGAGAGAGTTCTCTTTCAATTGAAACTTGGACATATTTGCTCATAGGAGCACATTTTACTGTTAGAAAATTTAAAAAACAAATGGTTCAGACGTTTTTATAGGCATAAAACTGAAAGCCAAGTTGGTTAGTGGTTTCAGATGCTTTTTATTTGCAAATCAAAAAGGGCTTCATTTATAAATTGAAATTGTACTGGCTGCTAATCCTGAAGGCAGACGAAGGCCTTTGGCTCTCCTTGGAGAAGTAGAAAAAAATGCATTTTAAAGACAAATTATTTCATTTGGAAAAATGAGTGCTGTGGTTGGACAGTACCTTTATTTTTTCACAAAACTCATATAAAGTCTTTCAGATTATAGTTCTATAGCTTGAATGGCCCCGCGTGGCAGGGACGGCACCGCTGCACTGCCGATCCATGGCACCTCCTGCCCTGCAATTTCCCTACTAAAGCCACACTCCGCGGTGTACTCACGCTTCTGCACCACAGCCTCCTTCACAAACACCTAACTTGGGAGCTTCAGGGGATAATTATTACTTTTGCATTGCAACAGACCTCTGGGAGCACCAGGTGCTGTACCAGCATGCTGCTGAGGATGCTGCCAGTCCCTATCTCCTAAAGACCAAGCCTCTGAAGCGCTGGTAATAAGGTTTTTTTTAAAGTAAAATGGTTATTCTTGTCATTGAGTAACACACTAAGGTACCTTACTTACCACTGGATACCACTGTCACTTCATACTGGAACTTGTCTCTAAATGGGGTGTGTTTTGCTATGGTAAGGGTTATATTTCTGGATAAAATGTAAAAAATGGTAAATGGTCTTAAAAGCTGAGTTCAGAACGCAGGGATAAATGGAATTGGACCCAGGTGCCTTTCTACACCTAAGGGAAGGCTGGACATCAGTCTCCTCCATTTCTTCCTTACAGGACTCCCTGATGCACTCACTGCAAGACCAGCCTGCTACCTGCTGAGCTCAGCTCACCCATTATCATCCTGCAGAGAGTATGAAAACCAGGAGACACCATGCCAGCTTGGACCCTGCTATTCACACAACCGTAAATGCCTATGAAATAAGCAGTGTAACCACTTTACAGCCCCAGAACATCTTGTCTCTCTCTGCCCTCAGCACTTCACGCTTGCCTCACAAGAAATAACTGTATTTCCAGTGGGAAGCTCCTGCAGCATTCCTCAGTGTGCTGCCATAGCATCTAGGAAACTCAGCCAAGGATGGGCACCTTGTAGTAAATGCCAAGTAGTCAAGGGACAGAGAACATAGGTCCTATTTCAATGAATGAGTAAGTCAGGAGTGAAGCAAGACATAAAAGTTTGACACAACAAACAGGGAAGGGAGCGAGGTGGGAAGAGGGGAAGCAGCCATCCCAGGTCAGTGTGGGTTTGCTGGCTCATCCCTGAGCTCATCATGCACAGCCCCACGACAGGCAATCGTTCTCAGCATGCTCCGGGGGTCAAGGCAAACTCACAGGCTTTGTAGTTGATCAGAGAAAATGCCCAGGGGTGCAAGGACAAACACGGCGCAAACCTGACCGTCGTGTGAAACGGTGGGCAGAACTTCAGCCTGCAGCTTGGGACATGGACACACGGAACACAAAGTACTCCCTCCCGTTACTGGTGGGTTTCCAGCCAAGCACAGAAAGTATCTGAGTACCAATCCATTACTTTAGTTCCCTGAAACAATTAGTGGCTCTCGCATCAGTTTATGGTGTCTCATACCCAATCTCATCCTCCTTTGCCTTCTGTTTCACTTTCTCCCTCTCTCCTGGAAAAGCAAATCCCTGGTGCTGGTGGACTGTGTGCCCCTCGGCTTCCCTGGCTGAGCTCATGCCCTGTTATCGCTCCGAGGCAGCACCGCTCGCTGTCTCCTGCAATTGTTTCTGCTCAAGTCAGACTTCTTTTTTTTTTCAGGGGGTGGTGGTGGTGTTTTGTAATTTATAGCAAAATAAGAATGATTTCTTACAAGAGAAACCATTCTGTTGTTGCACAGAGTCCTTATTTAGCAGTCCCTTTTCCTACTCCGGCCCCTGCCAGGATGGGGCGAGGGTTCAGCACCCATTCCTTAGACACCAGGTGCCCTGTCATTGCTTTAAACCCCTGCTGGGGCCTCACCTCGTTAGGACAATGCCATCCTGAGGGTGGCACCCCAGGGGGGCTGGGCCCGGGCTGTGTGGGGGCTCTGCTGCAAGCACAGAGCACTGCAATGTTCCCCTCGCTGTGCAGCCCCGCGGGGCCACCAACCACAGCCTCAACACTCGCCCCTTCTTCTCCTGCGGGCCCGTGACCTCCTGCCATCTGAATGTCCTGTTCTTTGCCAACGCTTTGATCTGACCACATTTACCCCAAAAAAACAACTGCTTCGTGGGGCCCCCGACCTCAGGCTGCCTCGGGGTCACAAAACCACGTTTTATTCACTTCCATATCCTACAAACTGTGGGAGAGCGACAGCTGCCCTCAGCCCTCCAGGAGAAGAGCTTTCTGCACCTAAGGACAGCCAGCACGGGCCCTGTGTCCGTGCTGAAAGCATCCCCCTGATCCTGGATCCTTTAGTAAGGGAGCCAAGCCCTGAATTCCCAGCGTGGATTATTCATTTAAAACACCTCAGAGCCCAGTCCACGGGCAGCCTGACTCAGCCAGAATTGTGTTTTCAGGGAAAGAAAAGCTGCATTTTGGCAAGTTTTTAAAACTGGGCCCAGGCAGAGTTTAGGATATTGATCTGCTGAGAGGGCACGGGCAGACCCAAGGGCTGATGCTCCATCACCCTCTGCCTCAGGAGCCAAGGTAATGGAACAGCCCTGGCACCCTGCTGCAGCCCTCACTGTGCGAGGCCAGACCTGAGCAGCGAGCAGCAGCTTGTGTGAGAATGTTCCAGCTTACAGCCAGCTCCGAGGGGGCTTTAAAAACTCCAGTAAAACAAGGGACCAAAGAGGAACTCTTGATTAAATGGGAGAAAACCCAACTTATTTTCTAATTCTTACAAACCTGAATATTTTAAATGCTCAGAAATGCATTAACATGAGTTAATGGTTTATTGATTATTTTGCTTTTATGCTGTCTTCGTATATATGTTCTCTACAGATACAAAAGTACCAAGAGAACCTAAAGAACTGGTCATGAGGTTCTTCTTGTTCACTTCTAACCATGAAGGGTCAGTGATCTAACGAGCTTGGAGTGCTTGCACCCTCTTTGGCACTCAGAGACACCCTCGGAGTCCTCAACACTCCACAGGAGCAGGTTCATGGGTTCAAAGAGGATGGTAGGTGATTTACACTTCAGGCGTAGCCAAGTTGTGAACACTGCCTAGCTGGAAGTCTCCTCTCTCTGTTCCACTTAACAAGAAAGCTGTACACATTCTGTGCTAACATCCCAAATCTATCATTTCATTGCTACCTGGGCAATGCTTTATCCCAGGGGCTCCCTCCAGTCCCTGCCAGGTGTTTTCCCTCACAGTCGAGTGTCCAAAGCCACAGAACAAACCATGAATCTCCCAGGATTCTCATAATGGCTTTTAAACCTCACATTGTGGGCTGTTTATGGCGCAGTTGCATTTGCTTTAGAGATTTGTTTTAATGCTGTTGGTGTTATTTAGAGAGATATTAAAGTCAAACAGCTTTATGGTTGCTAATAAACATCTATTACCATTACAGACGTTCTGATAGAAAAGCCTCATACAGGTGCTTTCTCTGAACTATGCAGATTTGATTGATTAGGCCACAGTAGTTTATTTTACACTTCAGTGGTCACTAAATCTATCGTTAAGATTAAAAATTGCAGTTTGTGCAGTCTGGGAATAACTTCACACTCAAGCTGTAAAATAAAATCACTTTACCAAAATTCTGTGGGAAAAAAACCCACAACACACCAACCAGGTTAAAAGAAGAAAAAGTTCTGTAACACCTTATTCAGTTCTGCTCAGAAGATGGATTTCTTCCTCTCACATGCATCACATGCACTGTCAGGCCAAGGATGCCCAGAAAAGCCAGAGATAGGAAGATTTTCTTAAAGCACCTGGAAACCCTACGGACCGGGGGGCTCTGGGGTCCAGGCATCACTAAAGCACGCACGAGATACAACACAAAAAACACTTACTGAGAAAAGAAAGGAAAAAGTCATCATTTCAACCTCCTGAAGTTAATGCAGGGCTGGTTACTGAGTGTTCACCATTCCTGTGGTAACAGTGCCAAGGGTTACTGCAACCCTCCAGGTCCCTGGGACCCACAGCAGAAGTGGGAGGGTGTGAGATCCACGAGTGCATGACCTGCAGCTCTGCGGTGCCCAGCTATGGCAGGGGGATCCTGAGGGTGGGATCTGCTCCTGCTTTCTAAGCAATGGCACAAGGAAGAGTTACGTGACCATCCTAAAGCACATTGGAGGCCCTGCACCACCTTGTTCCATCCCTGGATTTTAAGTAAATTAAAACATAAGCAAAGAATATTTACATAGCAGTTTTAACATGGTGTCTTCTTTTTCTTCTTTTTCTGCACACACACAAACACAGCCTATAGAATCCTGAGGCACACAAAGCTCTAACTGAGATGACTTTGCTGTAGTCAGTACTGTGGAGAGCACGGAGAGCACCATCACCTCGTGGGACGGGAAAGGGGCCTCATCATTCCTCCTGAAGCAGCTCCTCCCTTGTGCTGATAGCTTTGACCTGCTCCCACTTGGAGCAGGACCCTTCAGCCGAGGAACCAGCTCGGTGTGACACACATCCGAAGGGGTGGCTTTGAGAAAAGGAAGTTGGTAGACTTTAGGCATGACATTTGCACTAACAATTTTGATTCAAATACAGCATCATTTATTACTGTCTCTTGCATTAGCTGCACCACAGTGCCCACTGGCTCCAACCCTATCCCCCCGTCGTGCCGCAGCAGTCGAGCTTGCCTGCCTGCCTAACAGTGCTCCGACAGTGACCACCAGGGAGAAGGTTGATAAATGGCCAGTTTATAATGCTGTCATGCCAATTTTGTCCTATGGGAAATGTGTGTCTCTCTCAAAACAGCTTATTACCAACCTGTGGCTGAGGCAATGATCAATCACACTGATCAGATATGGCAAACATGGTAACTGATATAAAGAAGATTTCTTACTACACAGTTTGAGGTTAACATGACAAATGATAGAGTGAGAAAGAATAACTTACAGGAGAAAAAAATAGCCCATTAAACACTGAACTTAAAAGTAGCTTTGGGAAGCAGAGTTAACAACAATTCCTTTGAACGTGCACTCACATTCCCTGCTCGCTGAGGTAACCCTGAGCGCACTCCCTTGCAAACCTCCTGTATAATCCAGAAGGAATGGTTTTTTAAACATAACAGTCCGATTGTAAAGAGAAATTTAAGCCACCAAGGCACACCTCCAGCACATGGGTACGATGGCTCCCGGGCAGGTAAGGCATGGGCCACCACTCAGCTCAAGTCTGGGGGTAGAACCTGACCCGTTATCTTTCTGGGTCCGGAGGAGGGAGCATCCCTCGCAGCATCAGCACGTGTGGCTGCAGTTCTCACTGCTGGCAAGTTGTTACAGTGGCTGTCGAGCCTCTGGCGAACATCTGATATTATTCACTTGACTGAGTTTGTGAAAAAGAAGCCTCATTTGCTAGGAAAATTAATGAGAAGAGAGTCTTCAATGAGACAATAATTTATGGCTTCCGCAGCAGCTAGCACGCTCAGTGAAATCCATCCGACTGGATTCTTCACAGTAAAGGCAAATAATAGGGGGAAAAGCGTGGATTTATTTTCAGAAACATTGTCTGTTGTCTCAAAATCAGGTTCTTAGCTGGGTATTTTATGAAATCCTTCCAAATTTGATGAAGGTTGAAACAAATGGGCCTTTGTCCCTCTCACCAACCACTGCATTTAATGACAGCGAAATAAAATTCTGCTCTGTGGCTACATGCCAGAGATCAGATGACACAAACAGCTCACAACATATTTTAAATTTTGTGCTACAATGAAATTTGAGAGACATTTAAATGTGTTCAGAAACGTATACATTATCTATTGTTACTCCAGAGAAAAGCGAGAGCTGCAAAAAATGTGTCCTTTTCCTTGAAACAGATCCCTAATCTGGCCATAAACACCCAACTCTGCCTTTCAAACACAGCAAACTGCAAACAGAAAAGCCAGAAATGCATCAGACAATCAAAATACGGATAATGGCTACCAAACTCAGTTCTTCTCCCCCCCTCTTTTTTTTAACAGATAGGTTTTAGACTCTATAATAATCACGCAGCTAAGATACAAGGTCTCTTGTTGGCAATAACCTACATGACATGACTTAGAAGGCAGGTGTTACTGTAATTAGCTATTGTTTGACTATCAAAAGTCAGAGCTGATTAAAGCCACTAAGTACAAGTGCACTATTTTATTTCAAAGAATATTATGAACTGCATGCTGGGACTCTTTCACTGCGGACCTACCTTCCGGAGTCTGCTAAGAGCCCATGCCAGCAGTAATCAAAACTAAAATCTGCATAAACCTTCAGGGTTTTAATTCAAGCAGAGCCCTTTCATTAGAAATATGTTACTTTATGAAATCTGGTCGCCAGCAAGGGGAGAAAAATGTGACTTCTTAAGAAAAGTGAATGGCATCTCTTTAGTGATTAACTCAAGATTAATGGAGGCTCCTACTGCTAGGCCTAAGTCCATTTTATTGCTAATTCATTTAGGTACTATTTCAGATGTACTTGATGAAAGTCACCTGCTAAGAAGTCATGTTTTGGCAAGCAAGGATAGCCATTATGGTCAAATCCCAAATAGAATTTTTATTAAAGAAGCTTTGAAAAGTGTCTCGTATTAGTCTTTCAGAGACATACTATTTAATGTACTCAATTAGTTAAAAATTTGGGGCCCAAGTCACTAATCAAACATTCATAAAGCTTTTTTTCCTGATTTTTTTTGTCTACATGCATCTCTAATGTTCCAGGTAGGATGAATACTGTACTGAAAAGGGACATTTATATACAGACTAAAGAAGCAATACTAAGACTTACCAAGAAGTGGGTGGGATCTGGGCTAAGTGCACGGTTGGATATGGAAACGTTGGCTTGGCAGAGCATCTCTTTGTTTCCCGAGACACCGTGAGGAGTGGGGACCTTATGCAAATCACACGTTATTAAACCCTGCATAATCACTCGGCTTTGGCTTGTGGATACATTTATAACATGAGGTTTGATCTCCCAACACAAATCATTTCAGTTTTAGACTTTTCCGTGGTTTGCCCTTTTTATAAATTGGAGTTTAGGAGATTTAATGATCAGAGAGCACAGAAAACTGCTTTGTCACCTACACTCTGTGAAGGAGAGACATTCTGCACAGACAGACCCCTCCACATCCCACCCAAAGTACAGCTCTTGCCTGCAGGCTGGGCAAGCCTTAGCTGATCCATGGACAATTCCATGTGTTGTCACCACACACTGGTTATGTTTTTATGCTGCTCCCAAGACATTGGTCACTGTGACACACACGATGCTCCATCAGACAGACCCAAGCTCTGATGGTAGAACGAGGGGTCGGCTTTAACCGCCCATGACAGAGGTGTCCCAGAAATCACATGGGATGACAGCTATGGACCAACTCATGCTCTGGTCATTGCTCTCATGGCTTCTCTAGGGGGATGCAGATTTGCAGGTGCCTTGTGCAGCCAAATTCCCTCTCTGCTCTGCTCAGACAGAGCACCACCTGGGGTCATGGTGGCACACCAGGGTCTGTCAGACCCACCACCTATACTGGTAAAGTGGGACCATGGTCAGTTTGGGACATTTGAAAAGGTGGCTTCCCACTACTGTCAGTAGTGATGGTTTAGCAGAACCCAGTAATGGACTGATTTTACCTAGGGCAGAGCAACAAGCTCAAATGTCTCAAGGCCATAATTTTAAGGAAGATCTCCCCAGATCCCGTTCCTAGCAGACTGCTTCCTCACAATACTCCTTTATCAGGTTCATCAGCAATATTCAGAATTATTAGAAATGGCAACACATTGTGTGGCAGAGTTGTTCTCTGTGGAGACTGCACAAAAACCAGCCCGGACCTTTAAAATACTCCACTGGAGGGAATGTGCTTCTCAAAGAGCCACCTACACGTGATAACAAAGTTAACCTAATCTGTTCCCTCTTGTGTGCGGGGGCACTCATACATGCAAATCTTGTCTTGTTCAACTGCGTTTGTGCACCTCCATAGTCCTTCGGTGATTCAAATCTGTGTCTTACTATCCTATAATACCCTTGTCTAACAGTTCTCTTTAAATGCATGTGTTAATTATCTTGCCACTGCTGTAATTTCTCCCTGTAGTCCATTAATTAAGAGGTCACAATCTAAGAGCATGTTTACCCAATAAGCTTTCTTTTTTAATTATCCTAATTGCTTGGATACTGACAAAGACTCCATCCCTCCCCTTTCTCTGAGTGGATTAGAAAACGACATTTCAAAGCCCCACACAATGATGGGTTTGTCAAACACACGTATATATATGTTTTTATAACTTCACAATCAAACATCAAAGGTCAACAAGACACAAGATGTTATATTTGTACAGCTATATAGAATGTAGATACAAATTGCTCTTCATTAATTTATCTATTAGTCTAGAGTGTTATATTGATCAAGAAAAATATAACCAGAACTTTTAAACCCTCAGTCCTAGGAACAAGAACAGCTGGATGTACACAACTGGTTCTGTTCTGGAGACCATCAGTCAGAAGTGCATCTCTCCCTGCACCTACATGGAGGCCTTTGGATAAAAACAAGCAAAAAACAAAAGAAAGAAAGAAAATAAATAAGCTTTTGCTGCAAAGATCAATTATTATTTCCCCTCCCCAGAAAACATTGCCTTCCTATAGGTCACATCTTGGCAAGCCAAATACTTTTTTACTGACTTAGCAAAATTCAACAGACAAAATCTCTACCACTTATAAAATTTAAACTCCTCCTCTTGTCAAGCTTTTAAAAGTAGCTATTTGAATTCCAGATGGGATTTTAACACAACAATTAGTAGAGGTTATGTCCAGAAAAATCACTCCTCTGTCAGCATGTGAAACAACGTTTGATATGTCAACCAAAGTACATTTTTTGTTATAATAAAGCAAATGTCTCATTCAGACTAGTCATCTCAGAACTATATAACAGAAGTATAATTACTTAGAAATTGCTTAGGTAAGCGTGATTGATGCATGGTAAATAGATGTTTCCAGCACTTATTGTTTCTCCCTGATGGATTAGGAAGAGTTGTTTAACAGTTCATTTGACCAGTCTCTCCTGGTGTTTCTTGAGTCTGGCTGTGCCAGTCAGCACCAGCAGTTCCTGGTAGTTTAAGTCTCTTTAATAAAGATTAAGATGTCAGAGGTCCTGCATTGCACAAAATCCCAATTTTATTAACTTCTCATTATCAGCTGAAATATGAAGTGCATTTCTTTTCATCTAAAGTAAGGCACTTTCTCAAGGGAAAGAACAGATCTATAATATACATTTATGATGATTACGGGTGAGTTTGTTCCAACCTCGACTGATGCTGGTGAACATTTTCTCATGTGATGGGTACCACATACATTGAGATTTCTCCTGCAGAAAGAGTTCAAGTGTTTCAGGCTGTGGACCAGCACAACATATCAGTCAGTTGGCAGTGGTGAACCCAGGCTTGGTTACTTACACTGCAGCTCTTCAGTCAATAGTGTTTTCAACAAAGAGCAGCACCATGCACTGTACCAGGCAGAGATACTGAACCTCCAGAGTCACACAACCAGGACAAGCAAAACACTGCCTGTGGTTAGTCAGGCAATGTTCCCTCTTCATGCCCTGCAGATCTCAGAAGACAACACAGGAGCAGCACAAAGACCACGCGGCACTCATTAGAGCAGATCCAGCAGCATTCAAAGTCCACCCTCTGACCAGAAGTGCAGATAAGTTCTAATGCCATCCAGGTGAACTTAGGCAGCAGCTGATAAAGTGGAATTGCTGAAGGCAGCAGCACTGCTGAGCACCCCAACGCCCTCACTTTTGAGAGGCTTCCTCTGAACCCTGGGTATCCAAACTCTCCCACCCAACACAGGACAACGATACATGAGCAGACACTGACGCTGGTCCCTCCCCTGGGCTCCTCAGAGCTGCACCTTTAAGGGAATTTGAAAGCTGACAAATTCATGTATTTTGCATATTTTAAGGAAAGCCTTTGACGTACTTCTTGTTTTCAAGCCTGTCTATTGGCGGAAGGAAGGAGCTGGCACTCTGTGTACTTTCCCAGCACAGGATGACTCCTGCTGCAAATCACCCCGCAGAAGGAGCTAAGAGGTAGGAATGGTTCCTCCAGGTCTCACACGTCCTGCACTGAGGGATCAAAACTGCCCAGAACCTCACAGTGCAGCTCTTGGGAGGGTTAAGCTCTATTACTTCTGGTCTCTGACACTGCTAATGGCACTCTCAAACTAATTGCATTTCTATACCTTTACATACATCTAGGCAACAAATAAGCCCTTTAATCAAACAGCTTCATCTACTTCTAATTAATTCAATTTCTGTGCCTTTTTAAGAGTACAGGAACACACAGAGATACGGATGATAGAGTACGTTCTGCTGCCAGTTGACAACTCACACTCTGCTCAGGCCCCCCTCATCATTCAGGCTGGCTCAGTGTGTCACTGTCTCACCCCTTCAGCGTTCCTGCTGCTCCAGACTCGGCGGATCCATGCCAAAGACCAAAGGTAACAAGTGGTGGCTGTGTGGAGGTAGTTACAATCACCTCAGTGTATTGCCTTTGCACTTGCTTATAGACTTAGATCACCTTTTGTTTCCATCAGAAACTGTAGTCACCTCGTCTCTCGAGTGCACACAGCAGCACGGTCAGAGAAGACCATGGCATCAGCTGAGCAAACACCATGGGGGCTGTTTGCACACCCAGACCTAACGCAAAGTCTACAATCTCAGGGCCACCAACTTTGAAGGAAATGCTGATTCTTCCTCTGCCTTTACTTCTTTGATAAAATAGGTCAATGTATCAGAAAAAAACCCACCCCCTCAGCATTTAGGAAGGAGAAATCCATATGCCGTAAGCTGTCTCTTTCAAAGGTATGTATATACAAAAGGCATGATAAGTGGGTGCTGAATAGTTAGGAGTGGCAATTATCAATTACACATATCATTATGGTCTCTCAACTTTTCAACAGCACAGAGTTCCTAATACCATGTTTACTGGATCAGGTAAAAGGGGACTCTTAATACTGTGCAAATATGACTTACCAAAGGACTTTGCTTTCTCACCTATTCTTGGGCTTTTCAAATCAACATTATTAATTGGCTGGCTTATCGGTAAGTGCTGTCTGGCAGTTAAAGGATGTTTCCACCCATTGCAACGATACATAGAAACTGAGCAATGTCAGCCACAAGGACAAATAACTTCCATGTTGGAACCGAAAAATATTTTGACACCTTAAATCTTCTTTCTAAAAGCGTAATGCACTTCAGCATTCATTTGCTGTCCTTTACTGCATCTGCTAGCCCATATTCTATCAGCCTTCTATTTCCTCATTATAATAATTCAGACCTGTCTTACAGCTACAAATACGAGGACTTTTCCCACCCCACTCATTTTTTTTCTTCTTTCTTCTTTTTCTGGTTTTCTGTTACTCAGGTGTGTATAAATACATTTTAGAACTTGGATCAATTAGTGTCCATACTACAGAGGTGTTTAGGAGGGAACTTTCTGCCCTTCAGATCAACATTCTCTTAACCTGCCAGCTCTCCTGAGCACCAAATCCACTTGAAAAGGGAGAAAAACATTTGACTGATAAGGAATACTAAAAGCAAAGAGCACAAACCTTACCAGGCACCGTTAAAGAAAAGCAAAAAAGTCTAAAATGAGAAGAAAAGCCCTTGCTGCCCCCATCTCACGTTGTGCAGTGTGCTCCACCTGCACGTGCAGCCAACCCAGGGAATGAAAGGACAGGGCCAGCCTCCTGCCCTGCTCACTCCACGGCTTGCTTTCACACTGATTAACAAGATAAACTTATAAGCACCATAAAAAACCGTGAGGCTAGAAAGGATTTCAGGGAGCCATCTAGCCTATCCCTTATTCTAATGCAGGATTGTGTATATCTAGTCCGGCCTGGCAGGTATTTGTCTAAACCTCTTAAGAGCCTTTAGGTATTTTATCTCCTCCCTAGAGAGTCTATTCAGGTACTGCACTATTCTAGTATTTCATTTTTCTTAACATCTAACTCAAATCTTTCTTGTTACAAGATTGGCTCCTCCTCATCTTGTTCTGATGATGTGTGACACAGACCATCACCCTTTAGGTTAATGCAGAATATGAATTTTAGCCTCAGCTGTTTACAGAATGACATCTGCTTATCTTAAATAAATTTTCCAGTAGAAGTACGACCAGCCCAAATTTATTTATTTAAAGTATTTCTGTTTCTTTTAAAGTGGGTTCCCCTCTGCCACCACATTGGCTTTGCAGTTGTGACCCATGAATTAAGATGCTCAGCAGGTTTTTTTCCCTTTTTTAGAAAAGGAAATGGTTATTCATTTAGGTAGTTATTTAAAGAAAAATCAAACAAATATTTGATGTGCTGTGTTAGCATGAAAAGGGGGAGCAGTGTGTAAGCACAGCAAACGCAGGTGAACTGCTTTAAGTGAGAGAAAACAAACTGGGGGAAGAAGGGCTCCTAACAAAGGGAAACCATGGCTGTGTAAACACACGGAGAGAGGTATGGTTATTCACAAATGGGAGAGATAGTTACCAAACACATGGCCATTATAATGCAGTGTTTGACACATTTAAGCATCACAGAAAAAGAATACAAAAAGCCCAAGACTATCAGAACAAGCAGAGGCACAGGATGATATGGTGAAGGAGATCAACAGAGTTGTTTTCCTCACAATGCTGCGAGAAGAAACGTTCATACTGAGCACAAAAAAAACCTGAGGACAATCATCAAGACGTGGAGCCAAAATCTTCTCCTTACCCTCAAATCAGTCTGGTGTTATAGTGCAGGTTTTAGCACACAGCACTCACTGATGCAACTCCCGTATCTGCTACAGAGAGCAAAGGGAATGAACTGAATTTGCTGAAATTTCCATGGGCAAAACCAGAAGGTACCACTGAGCCCCACGGAATAGTTCACTACCTGTAATTATTTTTCTCTCAAAACTGCACTATGAAAAATAAATTTGGGCTTTTTTTTCAGAACACATATTTTATAATCTCATAAAAACCTCATCTAATCTAAAACCCCATCTAACTGGCATCATCAAAATATACTGCATCCTGGAGCGTGCACGGGACAACCCTCATAGCTTTACTGCTTTGTAAACCCTTGATATATTTCTAGAGCAAAATATGAAAAAAAAATAGAATAAAAGCATTTTTTTGTTTTGCTGATAATATATATTTAATTATAGTTCACTTGCATGCAGTTCCCTGATTTTGGTTTTTCTTTTTTCCTTTTTGAGCAGCACCATGGGTGCTGGGAGCCACCTCCCAGGCACTCTCCCTGCTCTACCCCTCCATTTCTTTCCTCCCCAGTTACTGTCCACGTTTTTCTTTTTAGCCAGCGATGCCTAATAGGCCTCCTACCTGATATATATTCTCTTTAATAGCTGCACAATGTGATTAACCCAATACTGCACACACCTCTGGATCACAGATTATATTAATAGAACCATCTGGCTTCTATAATGTATGTAATGCATACAATAAATCCTGATTCCAAATTCCACTCTGGAAGAGAAAGCTGTCCCACTCGGGGCAATCTATCCTCCCAACACTGATGTATATTCCCAGTACTGTGTAAATAACTGGTGGCAACACCCACGGCGTGCTCACAGCTCCCTCCTGTGCCGCGGGATCGCCCACAGGCTCCCTGCGCTCCCGGTCCATCCCGCGTGCGGCTCCAAATCCAGCCCTAATTCCAGGAACACCTCCTGGCACGCTGCCCTCTGCAGCCAGGCACCGAGGGGGGGTTACCTTCCCAGTGAACATACAGTTTTGAAATCCCAGAGGCTATCATTCCAAAATTTGTGATGTTTTGTCTACTCCGGTGATTTAAGGTTTGTCAGAAAATGTCAGAGAGGCCACGGGGCCAAGGGCTTCCTGATGACTGAGGATTTTCTTTCACATGACCTTCCTGAAGTTGATTTTGGGCTCCAGACAGTGCTGCCTTCAGCTCTGACAGGGGCCGGCTGGCAGCAGATTCATGGGGATCTCTGGGGCATTCTGGCATTTTTAAACTGAGTAGAGGCTGTAATGCCTCCTAATCATCCAGAATATTATTTGACCAGTAATCATCCCACAGGCGGTGCGTACACGCCAGCCTTCCAGCCTGCAGCTCGTTCTGTGAGCAGGGAAAGGACTACGTGCTCAAAGGTATGCAAACAATTAAAAACAACCTTGATTCAAATGAATGAACACGGATGCAGAGTATTTTGAATTCCACATATGATATTGCGTGTGTTTTTACAACAAGGGATCACTGAATTAATCACATGCACAGAGGAGCAGGATTGCTAGAACAGCACTGAATTGTTCACATGTGAGCACAAGCACAGAGCAGAGCTGCTCCCTGGGACGTGTGGCTCTGAGCTATAACAAAGTTTATAAATCTTCAATTTGCATACATCCCTACCCTACCTGATCAGCAAAGTCTCCTGTACCCACATGGGTAAAGGCAGCTCTGCCTGCCCCTGCCGGCCACGCGGGCGGCTCCGGTGAGCGCCGCACTCCAGGTGAGTTGGGCAAGGGCTCGGCACAACCAGGAACAGAGAATCCCCGGGAGCTGGAGGAGAATTGACCATGCCCTTCTGTGAACACCCACCAGCAGAACACACGGTGTTCTGAAACATTTACCAAAAGGGGAACAGAGTGAATTGCTTGACCAGCGAGCTAATGAATTACCACATCTGCCCTAACGAGATGAGGCTGCACTGATGCTGAAATACCACTCTGACACTTATTATAAATTACTAGGGGAGTGGGCTTTCCCCCCTCAAGGAGACCACTGCTCAGGCACAGGGGTTAAAGCAGACAGGAGTTTGGACTTGACTCCACCACTCACACTTCCTACTGGGAGATGCAGCAGATCACCGGTTCCCACTGGAGCCAGCTGGTTTGTTCTGCCAAGGAAGCAGTCTCCTGCCTTCCCACTGCCAAAAACGTGTGGCTGGGTTTGTTAATAACGTGAGGCTGCCCAAAAGTCCGTGTGTTTACGTTTGAGATGCATTACATGAAGACAAGGTGACCTCTCATAACTGTCTGTGCCTGAAGTTAAACGGACGCTCCTATCTTGCAGGGACTGTTCACAGAGATGTGTGTCACTTGGAGCAAGGTGTGTAACAGCTCAGCAGTGCATCTCAGGCACTTCCCTCTCAGCTACAGCATTCACTTATTCGGGAAAATAAAGCCAACAGATTAGAAATTAGTGCTAAAAGAACAAATCAACACCATCACCCTCGGGGTTACACTGGTGGCTGCAGTGCTTGGGGTATGAACTCGCCTGGAGTGGGAGGGAGGAAGCCAACAAACTTCAGTGACAAAAATGTCTTATTTAGAATTGTCTGAGATGGTCACACTGGATCCATACTTGGCATTAACCTGCCAACAGGGAACACGGGAAATTGCCATCACCCACCCCAACCATCTGCACCCAGACTGCTGGAAAGGGAGCCCCGTGCTCAGGCAGGCTGTTTGCATCTCGTGACGCATGTGGCTACAGTTGACTCAAATGTGCTGGAGATATGGAGAGAGCAAACTTAACCACTGCTAGTAGTGTTAACTCGGCCTGATTTATGGGTTCAAAACCCCCAGAGACGTCTTTATGGAATCATTTGTCATACACATGCACACACTACACAATCAAGCTCAAACATCTGTATCAGAGAAATTGAACGTCCAATGTTATTCCTGCATAATAATTTAACCATCACTTTCTTTGCCGACTTTTCTGTGCAAGCCTTACACCTTTCTTCTACTTTACATGCTTCGTTTCAGCAAAATCAAGGATGCAAACTTCTTAGAAGTACTTAGTTTCCATGGAAACCTAAGCTGACCGCAACATTATTGTTCTCAAGAGGGAACTGACTTTACTATATGTTCATTCACTGAATTAATGGACTCCTGGTTCTTTTATTAGCAGCTCTCTAACAATGGAAAGAGAGAAATGTTATAAAAAAGACTCTCAGACAACTGTCCACTCTTTTGTCCAGGGCTTATTGGAATGACGCAAGTCTATTCAAGAAAAGATTATAAAAATCAACTCCAAGCTGCCTCTGTTTGTGGCAGCTAAACATACCTTTATTTCATAAAGGTACAACCTATAAAACAAGCAAATTAAAGCTCTTTCTGAAATAGTAACTGCGAGGCAGTGATCATGTTAAATCTGGACTTTAACTGTGATAACTGGGCATTGTCCCCCGATCTCGCAGGGTTTGTGAGCATCATCAGCCCCCGGCGCTGGGCACTGTGCAGCGCTGTCCCCGAGCTCTCCACAGCCTGCTGGGTTCTATAAGATCACACTCTCCTTTTTTTAAGCTAAATTTAAGCACACAAAAGCAGGTGATATTTTAAAAATAATTCCATATAGTTAATAGTGTAAATTCTCAGTAAGTATGAAGATTGTTTCAAAACCACTATACAGAACTGAAAGATGAAGAAATTCACCAAAATTTGAAATTTTAACTAACAGTTTCAGAACCCTTTTCATTAGAGAGAGATAATAAATATATTCATAATTTATACTAAATGCAGAAATGTGTTTTGTGCAAAGTGCTGCAGATCCAGGAACTTTGAACAGCTCAGTGGAAATCTCCAAGCCAATGTCTCTGCATTTATAATATTATGACAGACTGTGCTCAGGCCTGGGGGTGTATGGCCCAGCTAGTAATTGCTCCACAAAAGACAGTTAACAGTTTCCTTGCTCTTCTCTAACTACCTTCCTGACTGCTTATTGAAGTCTGATTTCTGACTCCTCTGGGTCATCATTCATCAGTCCTACAGATCCCACTGGGAGAGACCGACCAGACCTTTCCATATCCCTTGTTGCCAGAGGCCATTTCTGACGGCCCATGATATAGAAAATGTCTTCACAGCAATCCAGGGGGACAAACTATGGTTATAATACCCAAATAATCATTTTGCAAATTATCATAATTATCAATCAATCATCTTGTGTGAACAATGTGTTTCTGAAGTATCAGATGGTTCCTGTGACCTGTAGCATTTTGTATACAATAATAAACCTGGAGAGATTTATGGCCCCATCCCGCTTTGCATCTGCAGGAACAAAACATTAGTTGGGTTTTACTTTTGTTTTAGGAATAAAAGCTTTCCATCCACCTAGGCTTCCTGTTTACTACTTGATGCTTTCTACTAGGTCAAGAGCTCTAATCTCACCCAGCCTTTTAACAGTAACTTTATTTAAAAAAAAAAAATCTATCTGGTTTGGGAGAATACATTTCCGTGCTGCATAAATTACTCCTAGTTTACAATGCCACCAGCATTATACTACCAGCTCCCAGTATTTTGCAATGTAGGTATATGAAGTCAGCCAAAGTAGGGGAAAAAATTTGTTTTGTCTTTAGTTTTTGTTGCTGTGTTTTGTACAATACCAGATTGAATCCAACTCTTTTGAAGCCGATAGCATCTCCCACTCCCTGTGTAGTACATTCTTGTTAATGGAGAAATTCAAGCTCTCCAGAAAGTCAAAGAATAAATTTAAAGCCTTTTGCCAAATGCCTATCCTATTGGATTTTGATAAGAAGGCTATTGAGCTTTAATAATGTCTTCTATCCTTTTTCAGCTGCCCCTTAACATGTCTCTTTATTTGTCCCTAAAGCCTCTTCAGCGATGCCTTTTTATTACAAGTCTCTCAGCTTGCTCTCAAGGGAGACAGGGTCGACAAGAGTGATAGATAGATAACTCTATAGATTATCTCCCACAGATGTTTTCTCTCCAGTAGCCCCTCAGGCTATTCCCTCTAAGTAAACAGAAACTAAATAGAGAGTCTACTGGAGAGAGAAGTCCCTGAGGTCTCTTGTCACCACGGTCAGAAAAACAGCCCATCCAGAGGAGGTTGGTGAGGAGCTCTGTGCACAGAGCCTCAAACCTTCATCCAAAGTGACTTTTAGAGGAGAGATAAATACACCTGGCATTGCTCCTTGGGAAAAAAGGTGTCCTGTAATGGACATTGGCCTTGCTTCCTGCTGGGGGAAGTCTGAATCTTTCATCTCCCTCTCAAAGTTAAATCAAAATGACAATGAAGATAATGATAACAAGCTGATTTTTTCAATGTATTAAATGCAGTGGAGAAGCTTAGGAAATGCAGAGCAAGAGAAGATGTGAGCTGCTCTCTAAGCAAAATAAACAGACTGCAGGAAGATGGCTTGGGAGAAAAGACATTTGGGAGTATGGGACAATATACCCACAGATATAACTCATGTGCCCATCTCTGTGTGCATGCAGTTCACTAAGAAAGGAAAGCTCTGATTTTAGCAGTGCTTTCACAAT
The DNA here is from genome assembly GCA_013398125.1 of Aegotheles bennettii. Taxonomy (NCBI): domain Eukaryota; kingdom Metazoa; phylum Chordata; class Aves; order Caprimulgiformes; family Aegothelidae; genus Aegotheles; species Aegotheles bennettii. The sequence continues at coordinate 574,083 of VZRW01008659.1, read as the reverse complement.
TAATTATTCAAACTGAAACAAACGGAATGAGGAGCTGATGTGTATTTGTGCAAGCTAAACTAAGTATCAACAAGCAAAGGAGATAAAAGGCAAACTTGTTAGGAGTACACCACATTTTAGTCTGCCATAACAGCACATTTCCAGCTACGGAAAAATGATCCTGGATACAGGTTCTGTAATAAAATTGCTAGAAATCTGAATCCTTGTGAGACAAGCACCAGCAAACAAATCAGCTTTCTGGTGTTAGTGGTCCCAGCAGAAATAACAGCAACACAAACTGAAAAATACTGGACATAGTGGGAAAATACTTCTTATTTTGCTCCAAGCCAAAAAAGGGCCTACTTTATTGTAGGATATAATAGTGTCTGCTGTGCTGCATCTTCAGACTTCTCACTGCCTTTCAGTTTATGAAAAGTTAGGTAAGAGAGCTTTTTTTTTTCTGTCAGTTTAATAGTAGAAATAATACTGGAGCCAATTTTTAAGCAGAGATTGCATCCTGCGCATCTTCCCCTACCTCTCCCTGCTATCAATGCTTCCCTTCCCTGCTCTATTTTTTTTTACTGTTTTCACAGAATTTCTCTGCATTCTAGAGATTTTTTTTCTCTCTTTCCAGTCCTTGTTACTACCCAACTCTGAACTGCCAAATGAGCCAGTGAAAATTCTGGTCCCACTGTCTGGCTCTGGCTTCCTCTGCTCCTCGCTGAAATCAGCCCACCCACTACAGTTACATTTGTCTGCAGTCACCTTCTCACCACCAACTTATCTCTGAAGGAACAGGAATAAATTGAAGTCAAATCTCCACTATTGTGTCTTCAGGGATATGACAACTGAATGATTCAGAGAGGTTGGAAAAAGAAATCTTCTCCCAGGAGGGTTTTGTACCACCAGAGCAAAATGCTAGAGAACTACTTACAAACAATTTAAAGATACTACAAAATTTGTACAGAATTAATTTCCATTCTTTATTTTTCATTTTCTTCTGACTGAAAAGCTGTCTAGCAGTAGTCTTTTCACAAGCCATAAAGTTTAGACTTGAACTCTTTACCTTACTGCTTTGACCTTTTTTACCCTAGCTGTAAAACCCTACTGCCCATCCTTCAATAAATTTATCACCTCATAAACTCCCACTAGTGCTTCTCTACAATGCATTTAAAAGACAGAAGTGGAAGGCCAGTCCTTCCCTCCTTGTCAAATATCATAATTGTCCAGTTTTATACCTGCTGTACAGGAAAATATTTAAGGACACAGTATTTTTCAAAGGCCTGTAGCTTTTGCAACGTTGAAATAAAAGTAATGAAGTTGAAATACAAAACCATGTATTGAACATATAAAGATGCCAGCCTAAGGTTTCCTTCTACCCTTGTCTCATACAAAGTCTGCTCTCTTCAGGGTGATGCAGATTCTGCGAGGTAGGGATGCAGAATTTATTTGTGATATTGTAGTTAAAGATAGAGAAAGAAATAGCTGAGCAGTCCCGAGCCGTGGAGAATTGACTCGGTCCTTGTGGTAAGTGCGTGGTGATAATAAGAACCTGCTGCCTTGTCACCACGTCTGCTCAGACAAAAGGATCCCACAGAGGCAGAGACAAACAACAAGTGAGTTATGGAGATGAACAAGGTAAAAAGTTCAGCAGTATTGCGATAGGTCCTCCGCAAGGTCAGGGGATGGTCAAAGGACGTTTCATATTGGTAGCCTGGCTCTCTCAAATAAAAGCTTATTTTTCTCGCCATGGTAAGAATAGAATGGTCCACACCAGCCATGGGGCTGAGTATCTTTCCCCAAACGAACTTTGGAGCCTGACAAGTATCGTATTTCACTTTGTTTGGCAGAGAGAAACAAGTGTTTCCTTTTAGCTTTCAGAGTTACCAAACAGTATTGAAGCTCACTCACACACACGAATAAAAATGGCAGTTGTTGCAAGTTCCAATCTGAAATATTTTCCACTTTCACAAACTCATATTTTACGAACAGGACTGTGGATACCCATTATGAGACAACTGCATACGAGGAGAATACAGCTAGCTCATTATTTCAACAAGGACACACCACCCCTGGACATCCAGAGCCTATAAGCCAATGTGACTTGTCACACTTTGCTTCAGTGAGGCCGTTAACCAAAGGATAGCCATGGAAAGAATGTCATTTCAGTGTTCCTGAGGATAACCCTGACCAAAATCGTAGGCTGGCTACTGAAATATGCAGTGTTGAGGCTGCCTCACAGCTACTATAGAGAAATTTATACAGCTGGGCTGTATTTGGAACACATTTTTCTCTGGTCAGTATTATAGTTTAAGCATCACAATGTGATGAAAAGCACCAGTAATACATCATACGAGTTAAATTTTATCCTTGCACGTATCTATTCCTTTTCCCTTGGACTTCACATAAGCCACATTTACATGGTGAAGTGACCTCTAAAAATTTAGCACTTATAACAAAGGACCAACATTTTCTTTTACTGGAAAAGAGGTAAATGAGGTTTTTCAGCTTGGACTGATGGCTGTTTATATTGTAGCTGAATCAAGGAACACTTCAAGCTATTATTTTCTTTTTCATAAATACTGGAATCACAGAAAGACAGAAAAACATGCCAAGAGAACCACAATACGTTACCCAAAAACGCAACAGCAAATATTGGAAAACTTTTACGACGCTCTTGCGATACACACCTCTGCTCAGAAGGAAGAGGAGAAAGTGTGTGGGTGTATTTCAAAGCCAGACAGTAGAACAACTTGGATAAGATCGATCCGTACCCTACCTTTTTTATATTGCTCTCTTGGGAGGTCACCTCGGGATCAGTCAGTATTTGCTATGAAAAAACAAAATAAAAAAAAATAAGTTGAATTGCAACTAAGAACATTGTAAAATAATAAAGATCAGCATCATCATCATTATTGTAATTATTGTTATTACTGTTGTTATTATATTTAAAGGCCAACACTCAACTGCAACAGAGCGACACGGACATGTTGGAAGTTAGATGGAGGCTTACACTGTTCTATTCTCCCACACATTTTAAGATTTTCTATAGCTTCTATAAATAATTTCTTTAGATCTGGTGGACAAGATCGCGTGTTTCTTTCCCAAATGGCAGGTGATGCGGAGTATGGGCACTGTGAGGATGGAGACCTGCGGGTCCTGAGGGACCTGAGGCACCTTTCCCCTCACAGACACCCATGCTCTCCCCTCCTTGAGCCAGGTGCTCAGCCAAGGTGTCCCTCACACCACAGCTGCATCCCGAGGGCAGGGACGGGCCGTGGGATGCTGTGGCACCTCAGTGGTTCCAGCAGCTGCGCAGGAAGCTCTTTAATTCCTCCTCCAACAGAGGTGTGGTGATACAAGTCATTAAAACGCTGCTGTGCTCTACCTCAGATTAGATCTAGGTCAGCAGGCATTCAGGGAGGTCAAGTACCTAAACTTCATATCACACTGGAGAGCCCCATCAGGATAAACAGCCCCTGCAAGGGCCGGTGCAGCAGCTGGGCTCCCCGGGGTTTAAGTAGTTTCCCTGACCTCAGTGGGGATCTCAGATGTCTGAGGTTAAACATATGCTCAAGTGCCAGGGTGGGGTCACACTGCTCAGGACCCAGGCCGTGCATTTGGGCTACCAAAGAGCAGCAGGAAAAGGCTCCGTGGAACAGATCAAAATGCAGGGAAACCCAAGAATGGGTTGCACACTGCAAAGGAACCTGGCTAAAAAAAAAGAGGGGGGAAAAAAAGGAGGCTCTGTGGTGTTTCAGCAGCTGAGTATTTGGCACAAAGCTCCCGGACCCCTCTGACCATGCCCAGGTGAGCTGGAGCGACTCACAGATTTCAGAACTGCTGGCAAACACCTCCGAGCTCAGCTGTCCCAACCCTGTGCCCTGTTCTGCACCATCAGAACCCCAACCCACCCGTGTGTCACAGCAGCTCTGACGGACACTGGAACTGCGGTTTGGGAAGCAGCTGAAAGCAAACAGGACCAGGAGGTGAACACCAGAGCAATAAAACTCCGTGTGTTCCTGCACTGGTGTGTGCACATACACACACTGGAATCTCACTGTGAAACCCTGGAAGCCCAGTATGGATCACACACAGCCAGGAGCTGCTGGGGAGCTGCAGCTGCTCTCGAGTGCAGGGCACTCCCAGCTCCCATTCCCTGCACCAGGGACCAGCAACCCTCAAGAGCCTTGTGAGAATCAGGCCATGAGCCTTTCAGAGCTGTAATATAAATATGCCTATGCTAAACGACTTAAAAGCCTTAATGGAACACTGCTGCCTCCAAATGAAGACACTTAACTGTAATTATTATATGCAAAAAATCTTTAAATACAATTGGTTAAGTATGTGCATTCAGAGTGCATAATCCACGCGTTCAACATGACCATAAACGTAGAGGGGGAAAAAAATCAAAATGAAGTACAAATTGGGCTGTGGTATAATCCTGTATAAACAGGCTTAAGAGTCAGGAATTCCTGAGTCTGAATCTAAATGCCAACACAAGCTTCCTTTTGTTGGTTTGGATAGATCCGCGCTCGAGGGGCAAGGGCTCTTTCTCAAGCCATATTTATTTTTTTTTCCCCTTCAATTCATAACTGATCCCAAATTTCAAAATTCTTAGAGGACAGAATTCCTGTAACAAGTATTTCATACCTAGTAAAAAACGGGACTTCTGCAGAAAAGCACCAGTGGCTGTTTGTCTGACTGCTCCTCCAGGATACTGCAAAATGGCTCATTTTTGACAAGGTGAAATATCTTTTCAGTTTCCTTCCACTACAGAACTTCTGGGGAGACAAACCCTGACCGCACGAAGGATTTGAGTGTCAGTGGAACCATCTCCACACTCAAACTAACATAACATTTATGTGTGGGAAAAGGTATTTGAGCAGGAGCGGGCGATTCAGAACTCTTTCTAGGTGATGTTTTCCATCCTTCCTTTACACCAGATTTTAAGAAAGAAAAATTATTATGTCCAAAACACAACAGTATGGGACTAAGTTCTGCCACAGGCTTTCTGCTTTAGCTTTAGTTTATGGTCTGCTGGGGCTCTGGCAGTGCCTGCAGAACCCCCCTGGCCTGCTGAGGGAATGGCAAAATTCTCCTTCTGCATTCCCAGAAAACTGCCTGACAACACCTCCCTGGTGGAAATCCAAGCCAGAGCAGGTCCATGGGCATCCCGTAAGCTCCCAGGGACAAACACTGTCCCATGAGGTGGTGGCTGCAGGGCTGTGATGGGAACAGCACCTCCTAATGAAAGGGGAAAGGGAGGAAGGGGGAAAGCAAGTACCAGATGCAATGTTTATTAATAAGAATAACAAAAGATACTTTGAAAATCTACTCATTGGGTAATTTTAGCTCAGGCTGGACTTCATCTTACGCAAATGCCATAAGACTAAATATAGTGCTTGACGTGGACAGTGGGCTGCACTTTCGCAGTTAACACAGATGTTCCTAAATGTACTCAAAATTTACACCATATGCTTTTTCTATCAACTGATATGTTGATTTTAGCCAAAAGAAAGACAACATGTCAGCAGCAGCCGTGTCGGGGAGAGCTGTGTTCCAGGGGCCTGCTCCAAGGTGCATCTCCTCCCACTGGTGATGGATTTTGCTGCACTTCGTTTCCCGGATTCAGCAAACCGATGGCAGCAGAATCCTGACTTAGTTCCATTAGTTAGGGATGTGCTATAATTTTTGCAAAGCCTGCTGAATGTATACTAAACATGTCAAGTAACACCATGTGATTCTTTTTGAAAAACAGTTTACAAGCTGGCATTCTCCAGCTGCAGTTAACCCTAATTTGATTACATTACCGAGACAGATCACAATGAGCTTATGTAAATAGTAACGTTATCCATTCATTCCCTGAGCTCAGATAAACTGTCATTTAACAAAAAAAACCCACACAAAAAATCCCCAAAACTTCAATAGGCACAGCTTGATGTGTTCGGCAAGCTCTGTGGTGAAGAAGATGACAGAGCAGAACCTGCCCCTGCTGTATCACTGTGAATCAAATGTCTTGATTTAATGGGATTGCCAGGTTGACTTTGTGTTTCTTTCCTGTTATTTGGTTTCCCACTGGGAAGCTGTCCCATCACTGCACAAACTGCAGTGGAATAAATGGAATAAAATGGAATAAACCCATTCAGACCCCACGGCTCCTCCGCAGCTTGGAGCAAGGAGGATGAGCAAGAGAAGCTCCTGCAGCCAGGAGCAAGGCATGGGCTCACCCTGGTGACGACTGTGAGCGTGGTGTTAAACTTCACATTCAGGAGCAGCAACAGCCCTGTGAATCACATCAGCCAACAACCCCACAATAGCCAAGTCACAGAGATGATGATCTTTCATAGCTAAGGCAGATGGAGAAGGAACCCACAGAAAACCATTTCAGCACTTGAGAATTATTTCTATTAGCCAAATTTTTATAATACAGGGATTTTATAGCACTTTCAGGCCAACAATTTACCAAAATTTTACATTTTCCATAGTAAGCAAATTTGTGAAGCCCTATTAGCTTGAGGAAATTTTCAATATCCTGCCTTGGGAATTTGAAACGAATGTGCCTGGAATTAAGAGGAAAGGGAGGAAAGCTCTTGTGTGAGAGGAAGAATTTCCTTTCCTGGCTGGTGAGTGAAGGAGGATGAACAGCACTACTCTGACTGGCAAGAAACACGCCAAGGGCTGAAAAGAGTATAAAGAATAAACCAACCATTCACTGCTAAGGGCAACCCCAGCACAATTGGGAACACTGTAGAGCAGCCAAACTGTGGTTTGTGGACCAGTAACAGCCTGCAAAGCCGTGGTATGCGCTCCACAGACCATTTTATAACCATTTATTTTTCAGTTGAAAGTCTGAACAAAAAGGTGGTACGGTGCTGCATGAAAAATGGTCAAAATCAGGAGGGCTCTGTGGCTTAAAATTTCTGGTAATGTGCCGCAGGGAACACCTCTGCACTGGCCCATGCCTTACATCCTGCATGGCTTTACAGAGGAATTTTTCCTGTTTGCCAGCTTTCAGGAGAACAAAATGTGGTTTATCAAGGTGAATCATCACAGCTCATTCCAGGGGTGTTCAAAAGAAGGGAATCTCCTAAGCCATCTTTTGGTAAGAAATAGCACCTCCTCACCACAGGAAACAAACTTCTCTGCACCCCGAAAGGTGCAGGGAAATGCCAGGGGTAGGTAATGGTAAGAATGTCAAACATTAGGAATATGTTTAAGAACAAAGCCTGCAGGAAAGAAAATAAACATGCAATGTACATCCATGGTATCGCCGCTCCTGAATCACTTGGTAAAGACATAGCTCCTCCATGGTACTGTGATCAAGTTCAACTGCAAATACCAGGAAGTCAAACAGAATCTAATGGAGAGCATTTGTAATAACTTCAGTTAGCTGAGGACTTGAGACTTTCAGCCAAGACAAATAAGAGAGGGTACTGATTAGCAAATGTCACCGTTTCTCTTGCCAAGCACTCAGGGGCTGCTGATAGGAGAGTATTAAACACAATCTCACAGTCTTCAGGGGCTCTTTGATTTTATATTGCATTCTTATCGGGTTCTTAAAGTCCAGTGTTAATGAGCACGAGAAATGCACTTGATAGTTTGGCAGTTTTGCTAACAGGGAACATTATTTCATTCAGTACATGTGCTCCTTGGGTCCAAGTTAAGAGATGCAATTCCCTCTCGCCACATCCAACCCCCTGGGAACATGCTTAGCAGACTTCTGCACTACATAAAATACAAGATGCTCTGACACAATGCAAACCAGTTCCATCCTCACTCTATCCACAGAGAAAATAGCAGTAGCATGGAAGCTTGGGGTCATCAGCTCTAAATTGCGTCTGCCGCAGAACGACATAACACAATCACTTAATGTATCTAGAGCTATTTATTATCTAAGCAAAAACACCATCTTGAAGAGTGGAGTGTAATGTTTCGGTTAACAGATACAGCTCTGCTGCTTGCAGCCATGTAAATGGATTGGACAGTTAGCTTTAGTCATACATGATCCATCTATCTTTTGTTCTCGACCCTTTTTAGTTATAAAAATGACCTTGATATTGACAGAATAATATAAATGAACTTCCTCTGTACTTCATATATTGATAACCCGTTCGTTAAGATGATCAGTAATAATCATAAGTAAATAAAGAGAGATCATACATCTTCTTGTAATGGCAGTGCTGACATGTGGTTGATCTGACGTATGGGGACCTCTGGGCTTCGGCTGAAGAGCTCATGCTTCATATTAAATTGCAGCCTTTCCATCCAGGACACACACTGACCTATAAATCTGTACAACTAACCATACCTGTTAGGAGGGGGATATCTCAGAAAATACCCTCAAAGGGAAGAGGTGTATTGAAATGGATTCAACAAATACACATCTAGTCCCTGGAATAATTCATTATTTGAACACCAGCCGTTTATGCCTCCCTCGGGGTGAAGTTCATACACAGCTCATCGGCTGATGTGCCTTTCTCTGGGGCAGCATTCATTGCCAGTTCCCTTGGCAAGGCTTTCAGAAACTCCCTGCCCTTCTCCCTTCAGTGGCAGGGGTTAAGTACCTTCAAATCTGTATGAAAACTTCAACACTATTTCTTTTTTCTTACAAAACCCCCCTCACCACAAAGTCTTGCCTGAAACTGATTGGCACCAATGTTGTAGGGAACAGGGAAGTCTCAGCACTTCAGTCTCTCTGTGCATACAGCTACCAAAGAGAAGGACCAGGATTAGATGTATCGAGGTAAAAGATTTCCTTCAGGTCTCAAGACAGGGCAGGGCCAGCTGGCTTTGGCCTCTCCCATCACCCATGCTGGATGATGCAGCCTCCATCCTCACTGAAACGCAGCAATTATACAGTGAAGGCTTTGAGAAAGAACAGAGAAAAATGACCTCATTTCATTCTCTTCCTCACAGCCTAAAAAAGACACTGATAAGAATTATGAAATGTTTTGCCACATTTAAAGAGTATAAAACAAACACATTTTTTCCTAGGCATGCCTACCTGGCTTGGGTCAAAGTCTTTTCTCTGCCCAAGTACCACACGACTTCGCTGAGCTCACTGGACGTGTGCTAGTTCCCCACATGCAAGCATCTCAAATCACAAGCACAGACAGAAAAGCCAACCTGCAATTCACTGCATACAGAATTTGCCAAAAATCCAGCTCAGTAAACTGCAGCTACATCTCAAGCTTATCCTCAGCTCCATCAAAATAACGGCCCTTGGTGGAACCACAGCAGTGCACCAGCACGAAATAGCTGAGCTGTGACATGGAGATTTCTGATCATTAATCACACTTGAAGGAAAATAAAGCCAATATGCAATGTTCCCACCAATTTCCAAAGTCTGAAGTGGGAAATGCACTGTCTCATTCAGCAGCTTCGTTTTGCTGCTCGTGCTGTGAAAGGCACGAATGAAAACAGGAGCCCTCCTGATAGCTGGTACCGTCCGGGGGGAGTGCAGGCTGTCTGGGAATGCATCCCTGCCTGGCACTCCGACACAGAGGATGGGATATGTCAATTTGATACCCATCAGCAGGGTAACCTAACTGCCACTTTAACATGACAAGGTCATAGCCAGTCAGTGTGATGCAGTAAGAAAAATGGCCCATTAATGCCTGAGGAGAACTGGAAGAGAAACATAAGGTGGATGAGGAGATCCTCCACTCCTGTTTGTTTTAGTAGGAGACACAGATACTCAGTGCTCCTTTGCAGGGAGGATCTTTTCTGACAGAAAAATAGGATGGTCACTAGCACAGCCACCACAGCTGCCTGCCACAGAGAGCTCAAAGGAAGTTTACATCACTTAACTCTCAATTTAGCAAAATCAGTTTCTGATAAACTGAAGATACGAAGAGCGTAGCACGAGGAATTTTCTGCAGTTGTTCCATTCGTGGGATGATGTGTTCCCCACGAGGAAAAGCTTCTGCTATTGTATATGCCACTTCTTGCCACTTGTCCTTAAGACACACTGCCACTCCAACAGGGAATGAGTGCTTACTCTGAGCTGGAAAGGCAATGTGGAAAGGAATTCCCCGCAGATGTTCTGCGCAAGAAAAGAGCACAACAGAGGGACAGAGAAGGGCACTTTGTCTCCCTTTATTCAGAAGTAGGAGTAAGCAAATGATACTCTCTATAAAGAAAAGTTAACACAGAATTACTCTGTGGACTGACTTCAGACATCGGCACAATCAGTTTCTCATTTAAAAAGCACAGGGTGCTGTTTTATCTGAATAGATAGGGGGTGCCAGGTGAGTTCCCTTTTAAGAGCTGTAGAAACAATCTCAGACACAACTAGATAATATTATGCTTGGAATGATAATATTGTGCTTGGAAAAGGTCAATATTTTATTTAATCAGTCAGACAGAGAGTGGGTGGCAATTTCAATGCATTTTCTTGAGACAGGAATTCAGGGAGTCCAAACAGAAATAAGTTTCTGGTTTTTTCTTGGGCTGCTGTTGTCTTCCACAGGTAGGAATCTGTGTTTGGAGTGTTCAAGGGCATGATACGGTAGGGCTGGGTACAGCTCCAGTGCCTCTTTGGAGGCAATGCCACCTCGGGTGGCCATAGCTTTGCTGTGCATCTGCCCTGTAAAGCAGCCACCCTCAGGAAGTGACAAATCAGAGAATTACAACTGCAAGCTGAAAAAAACCAAACCTAAGGTAATCTGTAATCTTTAGAGCATCAGTATGAGCAATAAATATTAATCATTTCTCAGAATAAATCTATGACAGCCTATTATATGCTATGCTGTGTGCCAGGAGCTCAGCAGGAAGCAGCCCTCACTCTCTCAAGGACACAGGACAGTGACTGAGCCATAGGACTTCATGGGCACAAGACTGTGAGTTGCTTTGGTCCCATTTCCAAAACTTCCTAAGACAAAGGTAGGAAAAAGAACTCAAGAGTGACAGAGAACTTCTGTCTTGGTAGATATTTGGCATTTGTCCCAATTAAGCTTCTAGAAAAGATGGAACAAATCCCTCAAAAGCCTAAGGCTTTTTAAGTAATTCCTGGAAGAGAAGACTAAAACCTCCTGGTTAGAAGTGGAAGGATGCACTGAGCCTCTCAAGAACTGGAAAGATGATGGAATGTGAAGATTTTAGCTCATTATGATCCCTTGTGCTACAGATCCACGAGCAGCTCTTCCACTCGGATCCAGGCAGTGCGTTCCGGTCAGATGAGAGTTCTGAAGGAAACCTTGGGAGATCCAGCTCTAAGTATTGACTACAAGGATGTTTTTTATCTTGTGCCAAAGGGAACATTGAGGTTAAAAGATGGCTCCATACATGATCTTGCCAAATAGCGTTTCTGTTTATGTCTTAAAAACTACCACCAATAGATCACAGATAAAGAAATGTCCATAATGCATCCAGATGCTGGAAACAAAATGCATTTAAGCCACTGAAGAGGGTTTAATGAAGCAAAGCATTTTTTAACTGCCAGCCCAAAGTAAATATTCCCTGATTTGAGCATAGTTAAGAGATCCTATCTTACCTCAAACTAATCTGAATGTGCCATCAAGGAAACTGCTGTTTCGTGGGAATAACGTAACTGCTTTCAACATTCTCACAAACTTGGTTCTCATCTTCCTCAATGCCCCAAACCCCTGGGGACTGAGAAAGTGTAAAGCCAGCACCACAAACTCCCCGGTGCCTGCCAGTCTGTCCTGCTGGGTCAGGAGGGTCACTGGGTCCTGTTTTGGCTTCAGGAAGGGAAGGATGAGCTCATTAGTGAAAGGCTGTGGTGATTTCCCCTTTGCCCATGGCACCTGTTCAGACCATGCTGGACATGGACCAAACCCTGGCAAGTGGGACCATCCCAGCTGCTCCTCCCCCCGGCACAAACAGATGAACAGCTGTGAAACTGCAGCTTACACAGAGCCATGATCATCCTCAGCTCCACGCTCACACCTTCCTTGTCGCAGGCTATTCAACTGCTTTAAATGTCTGGCTTTATCCTGCAGATCGTGCTAACGTTGAGACAGTTCCACAAGGGACTCTGAGGCTTGGGATGAGTTTGTGGTGTCTCTGATGTCTCAAAAGACACCTCCTCACCACATCCTTCCACTCCAGGCTTCTTCCAGAAGTAAAGGCTCTTTAAGCCAGAGTCCTCAAAACCAAACAAGGTGAAATATCTGCTCCGACCGATGCACAGTGTGTGAGTCAAACTATTTAGTTTTTAGGAATAACTTACTCCACAACTCAAAGTTTTTAAAGTTTGGGGTTTTCACATTCTTGACAGCCTTCCAGGATATGTCAGGAGCAGCTGGACACAACGCAGCCCTGCCACTCCGGGGCTTTTCCCAACAATCTCAGGGGATAAATCTGCCCCATTATTGCCTCCTGACAGGACATCAGGAGGTGTCCTGCAGGCATCCCACTGGGAAACAATTCCTCAGGTGAAAGGGAACATTCCCCTGTTACTGGGCAATAAGCGTGAGGGAATATTTCGATCCCTATTTTGCTCCCAGACCCTTCTGTGTACAACCACTGCAACTTCTATCCTACCTTTTACCTTTGAGGACACACAATGAAATGACCAGGTGAGCACAAACAATAAAACACAGCCAAAGAAGGAACAATCCAGCCTCACTCTCTTGTGCACGTATGGAAAGGGATGGTGATATTCTGCAGAGGGAGATTTGGCCCTTAGGAAGAGTACACAGGGCAGCATTTGCAACACTACCTCATGAGCCACAACACTAGAATTCAAGAGATATGCATTTGAGTTCTATGCCTTTACTTATCACAGATTTCGTGCAATCTGGTTCAATTATGAATTTGACTGCTTTTTTTGTGGAATATAAAATCCCTTTCCTTGCACCATGTAATTGTGTTCCATGGCAGAACTGGTATTCATCATTGCCCCGCTGTCCCCTAGCCTAAAAGATAAAACATCCACAGGGTAATAAATGTCAAACTATGATTATTGATGCTTTCAATTAAATTGATTATCTATTTGAGGTGCATAGCACGGTGATTTATTGCTGTCTCCTTACGTTGCACTTGGCACAATGGCTTCCCTGAAAGGTGAGCATTTTGATTGTTTCAATAGATTTTCTATTAAATCTGATTTTTCAAAAGTGGCTCACAACCACCCCAGTGCTTGGTTAACTGAAATGGTGCCTGACAGAGGCTGAAATGCACCACCTGGCTCTGTTATCTTCTGGAACACAGAGGTTGGGAAGCAGTGTGTGAAAACAGAAAATGAAAACTTCTGCTTAATGGAAGGACAAACACATCTTTGACTTCCATCCCTCAGTCAAAAACTTCCACTTACAGATGACGTTAGGCAAAAAGTGTGTGTAGTCCTGAGCTGTGCTGAGCACTACCCACCTCGCCAGAGAGATGAGGTGACCTTCGACTCGTCACTGGCATTGTGTTTTTATTAGTTTCAGATAACAGGAGCTGTAAAATTCAAAGCCATTTGCTCACCAATGATAATCAGGAGCTGCTTCACAAACAACACTTCTGTTGGCTGTGTCATGGTTAAGGTGACACAAGTTGACCTTTATCTGATAGTTTACTTGAGAAAATGCTTTCTGTGGCTGGACAACCTGGTATCAGCCTTCACTGCTGCTGTTTCCCCAGAGCACAGCACAGTTTGTTTCAGTCTGTTTCAAAATGCAAATCTGGCTTAAACCCATGTCCAGTCTATCAGCAAGGTCTGCATGCTTGGTGAAAATCAGCATGAGAAAAATCCTAATTCTCTTGATGTTCTTGCTAGCTATGAAGATAAATACACAAAACTTCTCTTCAGCAGGTGGACCTGGAGAATCCCAGTACCAAACTCCCCATTTCAGTGGGGAAAATACTCCATGCTGATAAGCCACTGACTTTACATTTGAGACAGGGACATACTTTTCTCCATTATTCAGCACACCTGATGTTTCCAGGTGATGAGGAAGCACCGTGCCAGATAACCTTGTAACTGAACTTCCTAGTGCAGCACCACGCCTCACCGAGCTTCCCACCATTGATTATCAGGAGCACCCAGGAAGAGAGACTGAAGCTCAACTGTGCTGGCTGATACATAAAATACAAAGATGAGTCTGCCTAAGAGGCCTTTTGATATCAGTGAACTCGATAGATAAACAGTGGGAACAGAAGAAAAGGATTACTATCCCAATTTTACAGACAGGACTGAGACAAGAAATTAGGTGACGTGCCCAACTCACACGGTCTCTGGCATTTAGAAATTGAATTTCAAGCTCCTTAGACCTAATCTTAACAATAAGGCTGTCATTCCTCCACAGATGCAAACACCTTTGACCCCGGTAAGCTCAGAATTATACACACAACAATTCAGACTTTGAAGCCTGGCTTATCTCTCAGTAGTGTAACTGTCCCCTCCACTCCAGCCAGCAGAGCTATCTGAGCAAAAAACAAACCATCGAGGAAGAAAAAAGAAACACAAAACCCCTACCGCTCAGGTCAGAATGAACTATTTCACATTTGCTGTGTTCCACCTCCATTCTGGCAAAGCCCCAAGTGCTTCATGGTTTCTGCATATATCAGGAATCTATGAAACACCAACTCCAGAGAGGAACCACAGCCAGTACCTAACAACCCAAAGCAAACCTGCAGAAGAGGGAAGGGCAAATATTAAAGCAGCATCTCCATTTGATACTGTTGGGTGCACTTTAGAATGCAGGATGTAATAATCCAGGCTTAAATCTGGTCATGGAGCCAGGGTGAATACCAGCTACGAGTTTCTGACGTTCTCCTATTTGAAAAGTCAACTCTAACAGCTCAAGTCTATTGAACTGAGAAGCTCATTGAGAGAAAAGAATATGAGAAAGAGCACAAGAAACAGGGAATTAGGACAAATTCTTCCTACAACTACAGATCCATGCCAATTCGCCATTTCCACAGAAAGATAAATATATGCCCTGTAATGTTTCTGTGGCTGAGAAGTAACCAAATTCCTTCACCCTAGAAATTTCTGAACCATGGGTACCACTCCCTGAAGCTCTGGTTGTCCACAAACACTCTCCTCACTCTCAATGCACGCAGGAGGTCGCAGTGAGCTGCCCGAGGAGCTCAGCCCTCCACTATTCACCCTCTGCCTTCTTTGGATAGAAATAAAAAAAAGGAAGAACTTTCTGAGCATTTATTGCTGCTTCCCATACAAGTTTCTTCTTAGAATTATTTTTCTAGAAGTTGTGCCCCAGAGAAGGAAAGCAAATGAAAACTGGGATAGAGGAAACTGCGGTTACCGATTCTCAAACAGACTGTGGCTCACAGACCTTCCCACCCAGCCCCAACAAAAACTTCCTAAACCCCCCCAGGAGTCTGAATCACCCTCTCCTTTCCTTTCCTTCCTGCACTCGATGCTAGAATGTGACTCTTCAAAGGAAACTAATTCTTGGATTCACTGATGGGCTTGGTTTCACAGGAAGTGCTGGAGCTGCCTGTTCTGGCAGTAGGTGCTGGGCAAGCCCTGTCTCAGAAAGGGAACACAGATTTGGCTTTCCATTCTGTGACATTCAAACCTGGAACCCAAAATAAACTGCTTTTTCTTCCCCCCCTCCCTTTCTTCATCTCAGCTAGGCTGCCCTGTTCTCATATCAGATGATAAATAACTGCCGGCCAAGATTCACATGGATGAAGGAGCTGGAACAGCATCTTCAGCCCTGACAGAAAGAAACCATCACATTTGTACCTCAGAGTTACCCAACTGAAGGCAAGGTCCTTTTTGGTTTCATTTTTATTTACTAGGACACATTGAAAATGTCACTGTTATCATGGCAGCTGCACACAGCTATCAGCAGTAAGTGTGATGGCTGGGCTGGACCATGCCACGGAGGCCCTGGGCAGGCATCTGCTCTGTTTAACGCACAGGAAGCACGGGGCAGGTTTCAAGAAGTATGCAGAGGATGTAATGGAGCCCCTAATGTGTTTAGGTTTCTTCAGTGGAATCTAGCTTTATCAGAAAGCAAAGGTCCTGCTGGGATTATCAGTAGAAAGAAACCCAGAACCTGTCTGGTTGGGAAAGGGGATGTGGAGATTGTTATGTCAAGGTGCAATAGCTTCCTTCCAGGCAAAACTAAAAGCTGCCTCTGTAAATCAGCCTCCTCCACCAAATTAACTGGAATTGTGTGTCTACACGGACCTTTTGCACAAATAAATCAGTGCTTGCCTCATGCTGAGTGCTTATAGGAAAGAAAGGGAAATCAAGATGTCTGTGCAGCACACTGAGGTTGCTCTACAAGAGGTACCAGCATCTGAGCAAGATAAAATGTTACTTTCAAGCAGCTTATTAAGAAGTGTACAAAGTTTGAGTGCAAGGCACTGCCTATCATGATGAATCAGATAAATGTCTGAAGTTCATGAGCACTTCACACCTTCAATACCACTGCCCATCTCCAGCTAATCAGTCCACACAATACATGGAATTAGAGGGAAAAGTGGGGTGGGAGCAGCAAGGGGGAAACACAAACCAAAACATAAGAAACTTTCACAGGCAGATAATAAGATTGCCAGTTAGAAAGGAGTAATTATTTTTGAACTTGATCTTTGTCTCCTTTAAAAAAACCAAAACAAAACAATTATAATTATTTCAATTCAAATAGCAGCCTGTATAACACAAACATGAGCCATGGCAGTCTGTTAGTCTCAGCTCTGCTCAGTGCAGCTGTGTAACAGGAAAGTACCAAGGTGAAGCCATAAAAGTCAAGGCTGGTGCCTTCTGAATCTCTCAGAAAAGGTTCAGTGATCACTCCTCAGTCAGCGTGGACCATTCTGATCACTGCAGTTTCATAAAATCCAGGTTTACATCCTGGTTAAGGTATTACAATACACTCACAAGAGTGTTTGGGTTTAAGGGAACAGTAACACCATCGGTATTTCAAAGAGAGAACCACAACAGTGCTGAGAGCACAGACCGATTCCTGCATTTGCCTCCCCCAGCCCTGCAGACGTGCTCTGCTCTCTCCCCACTCCTTTCTCCTTCTCGCCCCTTTGTCGTGTCCTTGGCATCCTCCAGCAGCTCTCAAGGATTAGGCTCTTCACGTGGCCAGACACATCACACAGCTCTGCTCCTCTTACACAAGCAACACAAGACCACGATTCCTATCGCTGCAAAACAACTGCTGCTGCTCTTGGGTGACACTTTGGTTTGTGAAGGATGTGCCTGAGCCTTTTTCTCCAGCACAACATTAACCTTAGCCCATCTCATGTCTGTGAGTTCCCAGGACAGCTACAGAGGGCTCGGAGCAGCGTTTCCCCTCCGTACAGCTCTCTGTGGTCAGACAGAAGCTGAGGATGAGCCCCTACACTTTGTGCTGCTGAGCACAGCCCTCCTCCCTTTTCTCTCCCGTGCCCCCCTTCTGGTGTGCCCTACCATCCCCTCACCTCCCCCACAGGCACCAACTAAAAAAGGGAAAGAATGAGAAAGTGAGTACTCTGTAGCTGGCACGGCAGACAATGTGTGTCTTGTGTGAGTAATTTAGCACTATGGCCAGTCAATCTGGTTTCTGGGCCCAATGCCCTGACCCTCTTTAGAGCTGCTCTCTCTCTCCAGCACAGTGTGAAACATTTCCTTTCACAGCACTGACACTTTGCAGATTGAGACGTCAGGCCTGTCCAACTGCAGCAAATTAGCAATTTTTCTTTTACTAATTGGAAATAAAAATGTTTGCTAAGGGAATAATTTGTAGGAATGCAGTGTTAGGTTTCCGGCTTTTTATAAGGATGCTTTAAACTTTATACATGTGCACTTTTCCTCTGTTTTGATGTCCTGCACTGTAAATTTTAATAGGCTACTCGACTGTTAACTTTACAGTCTCAGCCTTCCAAAGGATTAAATGAAGTTTTTAATTTATCTTCCTCTCCGAGGCAGCAGGGTCTTCTTAAAAAAGCGCTTGGGCACTCTTGGCAAGTGAAGGAAAGGAGCACAGCTCCAAAGGGTTAAAAACATACAGGGCTGTGTGGCATCTGGATGAACCTCGGGCAGGCGATTTGTTTGTGAAGCCTTCAGCTCACAGCTCTCCGAAGTTCCCTGTGAGCATGGTGGGGAGAGATGGGCAGCAGATTCGGGGAAGCTGTGCAGCATTAACCTGCCCCAAACGGGCAATTCCGGGATGCTGCACCCGCGTCTCAGAACAAACACAAAGCCCAACAACCGGCTCATGGCCCTCTGCTGCCAGGGACGAGGGGCAAGGACGCTCTGCTCTTCCATTTCCCAGCTCCTCTGCACTCCTGCAGCCTTGCCCATTCACTGAGCAGCATTAATGCTTTGGGCAGGGTTTGGCGGTGACGGCGCCTGGATTTTTAAACTCCTTTCACATGCAAAAGTGGGCTGGGGACAGTCCGAGCTATTCCATCCTAAAAATCACTGCAGCTAAGAAATGGCATGCAAATGGCAGCCCAGAAAGACTTCTTCAGATAAAACAAAGTTCTTCGAGAAAGCAAGGTCAGGAAAGCCTCCTGTAATCTTGAAAAACCTGCAAGGAAACTCAAAATGAGAACAAACTGCCCCTTTGCTGAAACACAAGATTTCAGTTTAAGATGCCTCTGCAATTCTCCAGGCATGTAATGTCTTCCTGCAAAAAGCAGTGGTACATTAGCTCTCATAACAATGCCAGCACATAAAGAGTTACTGTTCTTCCCCCCTGCACCCCCCCACCCCCCCCTAAAGCATTTGACAGCCATGCCTAATAATTCTTTCTGGTGTGGTTTTTCTTTTTCTTGATGTCTTTATGTGAATATGAAGCCAGAGTGAAAGGCTTTGGGTGACCCCCGTGAGAGAGAAAAAGTATGAACTACAGAGAAAGAGAGTGAGATATAGACTCCCTGCCGAGACATAGGCATCTTCTCTGGCAGCTCACAACTTGGCTTCAGAGGGCCTTTGTAAAGGAGAAAGGACTCTTCTTCACTCAGGCTGTGACAATAGGTGTTTTGTCAGAGAGGGACAGGATAAAAAGCAGGGGGTGGGAGGCGAGATCATCATCGCGAGGGGCGAGCCTTTGGGGCCTGCAGATGTTGGAAGGAGGATGATTTATTGCTCCAGTGTCCTCAGTGGCATTTGGCTACCTTCCCAGACCCCAGAATTGGTGGCTGGGTGGGAGGAGGGAGCACAGCACAACAAGGCATCTCCGTACCTTCTATGGGCAAAGCGTGCTGGGGGCTGGGGGGGGGGCACAGCGACCCTGAGCCTGCTGCAGAGAGGAGCCCACACAGACCCGGGCTGGGACAGCCCTGGAATGGCCGTGGAGAGGAGGGATTCCACAGGAATTACCTCTAAACCATGCTAATGTGGGGAACTGAAAACAGTATTTTTAATTGCTCAGCCTAGAAAGGCCCAGCAGAAACAAGAGGTGTCACCTACAAACTACAGGCACTGGCAACCACGTACCAGGACAGCTTCTGCTTGGAAGAACCAGACCCAATTAAGCCATCTCCATCTAAAACTTAAACCTGAGAAGCCTAGAGGTGATTTTATGGATGTGAATGCAGAGGACATTATCCTTCCCACAGCTCCCACTGCCAGCCAGTCCAACCGGGGCTGTTTGCACATGGCCATCCCTTCGGCCATACATTAATGAGCAGAGCTGAGCTGCAAAGCTCTCTGCTGTAGGACAAGTGGGCTCTGCATCTGGCTGGCTGATCCCAAAGACAGTTTGGTCTGGTGTGTGTGAATGGGAGGGATTTGATGCCTGCTCCTTGCTCAGAACCTACAGAAAAGCTTGGAAGCAGGGACGGAGGATTTATGCAAATCAGCTGAGAAAAGGAACCAATATTTTGGATGTCTCTCCACACCCCAAAAAATCTCAGAACCATTTGAAGTCTGCCCACTGCTCCATATATCCAGTATATTGAAAAGTATCCCAGATCACTGAGCCAGGAAGTTCTGGATAATTTCCAAGAAAAAGGAATCACAGCCTAGCAAGAAATACACACCAAGACAGTATATTGCCAGGAGTTTGATTTAGGACTTTTGCTCCAGCTCCTTTCCTCTTTTAATACACAGTTTTCCACCACACTTTCTATATAAATACTGTATCCTATGGCTGACAGCCTCTCTTAGTACATTTATCCATTAGTGGATTTGCTAAAAATGTTTTCTGTTGAAACAAGGGCACATGCTTCACCCCAGCAAAAGACAAACCCAGGGACAGCATCAAAACACAAAACCAGTAAATCCCAGACAAGATAGATGCAAAGAAAAACTTCAGAGTCACGTTGTACAGAAATTGCTGGGTAGGAAAACTGAAAAAAACCCATTGCTGAAATGCAAAAGTGGAAAGTGACTGAAAAAGGCATGAAAAAAACCTACAAAATTCCCCGAGATGAGTGCCACAATAATAATGCTTAACAAAACCCACTGCTGAAGAGCACTATTAGTTTCAATTGCCAAGACCCAATAGCACCTATTATGAGGGAAATCTCAAAATGCTTTCCTAAGTTCCAGACACACTTTTCTGCATGTACTCAAAACTGTTACATCCATTTACAGAAGGAAGTGAAGCATACAGAGCATAAGTGACATGTCCAAGGTCACACACAGAGTCAACTGCAGAGTCAACAGAAGAGTAACTAGATCTTTGCTTAAAATCCCTTGGCTTTGACTGCGAGACAATGGCTCCCCCTCCCACGTAATCAACCAGTTATGGAAAGGCATAAATGCATATTTGCAGCACTAAATATGTTCACTTGAGAATAAAAATGTTTGGATGATTATCTATAAATTATATGACATTATCCAGACCTCTCTGGTTTGGAAGTTGGATGGAAATCTGATGAATTACAAGCAAGACACAAATGTTATAAGCAAAGCTTTGCTTTGACTGTTTCTCTTGGTCTCTGCAGAAAAAGTTAGAATTGCAGAGATGCACCAGAAGAACACAATCCCCATTGATCCAAGTTCTCCAAAACCTTTCAAACTATTATTGCTATTTCTGATAATAGATTGTTTATCACTATTGGCATTTCATATTCTACTATTCATCTTGCTGCAAACTGAGGTTTTCTAAAGCAAGCACTGACCATGTCTGAGCACAAAACTCTGTCTGAAAGGCAAGAGAGGGGTCTGGACCTCCACAGACCATCATTTTCTCACGAAATTATTAACACTACTCTATAAGTCTTACATAATTTGCACATCTTAGGAGCTGTAATTAAAAGAACCGAGTTGCTTTTGCCATTTTTTGAGACTGTCTCTGTATGTGTTCATGCACGTACAGATTCTCCTTATCCCAGTGCAGCAACTCCCGTACGCTGCGCAGTGTCAAACTCCCTGGCTCCTGCAGGACGCCATGGTACTGGAAGCAGGATGTATGTCACACCACACTGGAAGGGAACATGCTGGTAAAAGCTGGCTTTGTCTATTTTTTTTATTTTTTTTTTAATAGGCAGTGTTTGGACTGCAGACATGGATAATACTGCATCTTTAATGCTTCGCAACAAATTGCCATATCAGCACTAAATACCTCCACTTAATTTTTCATTTGGATACGATGAAACATTTTTTCCCATGGAAGGAAAAGTCTGGTCTTTGTGATCGTGGCACTGCCAGCCCAAGTTACAGTAAAGGTTAATCACAAACAAGAGACAAGTAAAGTAGACAAAGAGCATCATACACTTCACTTTTCAATGGATGTTTTCATAAATGTATGAATAATTTAAATTATCATTGCCGAGTATTTATTCGAGTGTTTCAGGGGAAAAAAATGCCTCCTCTTTCTTTTCCCCTCCTTGATTCTTTTCATTTCTGTCTCATCTCTTTTATGTGCTGCATCGGCTGTTTTCTTGCCATCTGAATCAGTTTTTTGGAACAATGGGATGTATGAGGGCTGAGGGGGCAGTTGAAGAATACAGCCCTTGTTGTACACTCTGTGACTTGACATTGATTAATGAGGGTGCGGACATGGGCAGAATTTGATAGAGAGAGAAGGGGAAATTGGAGGACCTGAGGGCACCAGAAGGAGGAGGGCAAGGAGATGACAGAGAGAAGACTCGAGCGATGCCAGTGACTCGGCACAGTATGGAAACAGCGAGCGGCGGAAGCCACACCAGGCAGGGCCATCGACCCTGACAGATCCAGAATAGCTGGAGAGACTTCTCCTATCCTGAGAAAGACCTAACAGCCACAGCAGGGCAGTTCAGAGAGCATCACACCTCTCCCCAGGTTTATCCTGCACGTCAAGACCCGTTGTGTCAATAGAACCCTTTCCTTCGTGTGAACATTTGCCCCCAGAAACGTCAGTGCAAAAAGCTTTGTTGCTTCCTCTATTCTTTCACACATTCCTCAGTCTCCACCCTGTTGGTTTACTTTCAAAACCTGCAGTTTGTAACCTCTTCTGCAGGAGTCTCAAACACGTACGACTGTGCTTCAAGAGAACATTCAGAACAAGAGGGTGAGGTTGGTAACGCTTGGATCTGGTCAGAAAGGAGTAACATTCATACCCTGAAAAGCTAGAGAGGTTTTTAGTTGGCTGAAAGCTTGGGGGATGTGGTGTGGCTTTTTAAAAATGATTTATTTTAAGAAGCCCACCTTCCCCCTTCTGAAGCACAGGCCTACAATGTGCCTAATCGGCTGGTGAAGTTCTAGGAGAACAACATGTTTCTTGAGTCCTGCTGGGTGGTTCAGGGTTAATGAAGCCTGAACCATGCAGTCACCAGGTTTTCTTTAGTTGTATTAAATTGGAAAAAAAATAAAGTGTGTAATAGAAAAACTCAAAAATCCTGTAAATTATTTTTTTTGCATACAGAAATTTCAGATTTCTTTTGATAATGCAGCAGGCAAAAGCACTTCAATAAGATGAAACAGAATTTGAAATGTGATGTTTCAAACTTAGTATCATTCTTGCCTGTTTTTTCACTGAGGTGCCAGTATACTTGTGCTTATCACGTATCTTCTGTGCTACTAACAGGAAGCTGAAGTCTCAGTAACAAAACTCTCACGGATTCAGTAGTTCTGTAAGTTATGTGTAACATTTCTAGGAAGTGGAAGACATGGAAAGACCAGCTTGACCACGTGGAAACATTCTCATTTAGCCTCAAAGAGTGCAAAATAACCCTTTTCCTTAGGTGGCAGTTGGAGAGCAAATCTTACACCTCGATTTAGCCCTTGGGACTGGGGGGGTTCCCCACACCAGGCAGGGCACTGCCCGTGCTCCGAGGCTCAGTGCAGTGTCCCAGACATTCCCACTGCGGCAGAGTCTTCCGGCCTTTCCCTTTCTCTCTCCCCTCTCTGCATCCAAGACAAGCAGTCCAGTGATCACCTGCAATGGCAGCCACAGAGGGTGACCTGAGCCCTAGAGCTACTGCTGGAACAAATGAGAGAGCTTAACTAGAGCAAGACTGGCATAAAAAGGAAAGAGAAAAAAAGAGAGGAACAAAGATTCCGTCCAATTTGCTCTTTTCGGCATTGTAAAAACTGGCCTGTTTCCCAGTATATCACTCTGCCATTGAATAAGGTCAATTGCAGAGCAGTTCTTCAGTCATCCTGATGGGTTTTCATGAGAAAGTGAATGGAGTGCAAATTAGCCAAAGTCGTCACAAGCTTTTTTACTGTCACTCTAAGCCTGACAGTCCAAAGGAAAATGAGGATTAATAAATCTAACGAACTTTCTCTATTATCCAAGCCAGGTTAGGAAACTATTTATTGTCTCTCTTTTTCTATGTTTCATCCATTTTGCCTACTGTGGTGAAGCATTTCCAGAAGAAAGAAACAACAGACGCATGCACACACACGCTTGCACGCACACAGAGCTTAACCTCTCCAAATCTGCTCCACAGAACCAAAGCCAGACCAGAAAATAAAGGCACTGGCATCACGCGAGCAAATCAAGATTTTAAAATAATTCCACCTTGTACATACTGTAAAGTTTTATATGAATCCTTACAGCTGCTGATTTCCATTAATTATACATGCTCAATGTGCTAAACATACATATTTTATGGGAGAAAGAATAATGACTGTTAGTGAGTCTTAAAAATTACCTTCTTTTTTAAGAGAAAAGTTCCAAGTTAAGGGGGAATTTTTTTCCCAACATTCACATGTGTAAAATAGTGTCGTTTCGAAATGATGATTTTTTAAATAGGATAAGGCATTTCAGTAGCTATTGATCTGGGATGCAATTCTTTACTAATTTATTAAAATAATTTGTATTCAGGTAGTTTTGGGAAAACTAGCTTAACTTGGACAGGACTGCTTGAAACATTCTCAGAGAACAGGAGGTCACTCCAAGCCCATCACAGAAGTGATGCAAAAGACCTTTAGGAACTAGTTAGCATTTTTTGCTTGGGAGGTTTAAGAATGTGTGTATGTATATCTAGATGTATGGATGCATGTAAGTCCAGAATAATGCAAATCTGTCCAGCCTCACAGCTGGACAAAATGTTACCCCGTGTAATTTGTAACACATTGCGATTAGTACAGTAGTTTTCATTCAAGAATCTCAAAATCCTTAAAAACTTTCATGAATCAGGCCTCGTGCTGTCTGGAGATAGATGTATGTGCTTTCAGAATGTGTTTTAAGCACCAATTAAGACATTTCACATCTGCGGTAAAACAGGTGGGGAAAAGGAGACAAAGAGATCAGTCACTTGCTAACATCCCTGGAAATAAATGCCTGGGAGGAGACCAGCACAAATTTCAGGTCAACTGGCTCCCACTGTAATCGTAACAAAAACTGATCAAACTCCTGATTTCAGAGGATTTGAAATGGTGGAAGCAAAATGCACTGTAAACAACAGTTTGGCACCAGGATCCTAATAAAAACACTCCCAGTATTGCAGAATAAGGACAAAGATGGTAAGAGGACATTGAACTTGTCACACACAAACCCAGAGCTTTTTTAGACTGAAATGCTGAACACCAACACTAGCAGCAGTCTAAAATAATGTGACTTTTCATCTTCCTTCCAGTAACCATGAAAACCTATTTCAAATCTTCCTTCTTGCCTTTTCGTTGGTACTGATGATAAGTGTATTCCTCTCCCATCATAATCTGCTCAACGTTTTTCATTAATAAGAAGGAAAAAGGTCAAAGGAGAAAACACAAGATTTCACTTTGAAATCTACCAAAAATTTGCTTTAATTTCTTCCATATTTCTTTGAGATAATAAAAATTGCAGCAAAAAAAAGAAATCATTAAATACATAGCTGAACATATTCATGGCTCTAGTGAGTAACACACCAGTTTAAAGTCAAGTCAAAGAGTTTGTTTCAACACTTTGTTATCAACTTTTATGTGGAGACACTCATCAGAATAAATTCCCCCCGAGGAAGCTCATGCTACCATCTGACTAAGCAAAGAAAAATGGTTTAACGTTCAAAGCAACCTGGGGTTTGTTGAGATTTCCCTTCTCCTACTTTTACAGTCACTTGTCATTCCATTTAATAAGAGAGAAAACTTTCCTGACCATCTAAATTATGCCATTCAAGATATTAAGGAAAACACACATACCCCAAAGGAGAGGTAAAATTATGCTGCAATCATCAAATCAGCCTTCTCTTCTTTATCCCATCTGTATATTCTCCTTGTAAATGCTCAAGAATTGGTTAGAAAGCTACACGAGCTGCATAGTCCTACCTGCTTGCCACTTAAATTGCTGGTATTTTAATCTCATCAAAGAATCTGAGTTTTTCTTCCTGCTGTTTTGACTTTGCTGTCTCTTAGTCTTGTCACATCCACTAGTTTTGAATAAGTGCAGAACTTGCATTTACAGAATTTGCAATCTGCAAGATTGTTTAAGTGATTTATCAAATACTTTGATTGAACACTTATTGCTGTTCCAGTTCTGAATCTCATTTAAATTGACTGGGCTTGACATAAGCCTTTAGAGTGAACACAGAAACGAGCTGGGGCTGTGTCAGGTACTGTGTGAGGGAGGAAAAGTTCCACCTCCAGCCCCAGCACTTCTGGAATTGCACACTGACAAAATCAGCCTTGTAATATATTTCTTATTAAGCATTTTATGTCTCATAAAACCAGAATACCAACAGCCAGCCAGGCTTTATCTTATAAATGATTCAGCACAATGTCCCTGCAGGTACGTTTGTAAGACACAGAGCATCCAGCATCACCCAGGTTTCTAACACAGAAGCTTAGTGTTACCTGCCCATGGAGCTCAAGGTCCATCACTTCAGCATGTCCTGCACAGCCACAAAGACCACAGTACTTAAACAGAAATTACCATCACTTTGCACTCACAGACAACATACATCTTAGGGAGCTCTGAAATATCTGCAAAGTTGAAAAAAGGTAAATTTTTTGTCATGAAAGGGATGGTATGCTCCTGGGGGATGCTAAACAAATTAAGGGCAAACTTGTCTGATGGTCTACTTAGGGACCCAATGCCACAACACCAGAAGGGATGCAGCAAACTCTTCCCATCAAATTAGGAAGCAATGCACCACAGACAAGCATCATTGGAAGGTACCTTTTTGAACATGGAAAAGAAAAAACATCTGTAACCACAAATTTCCTTTGTGTTTACTTCTATGATCCTGTACTAAGAGTGCACCCTCCATACGCTTTTTAACATAGTGTATTTACCCCTACTCTGAAGATACCACTCAACAGATGAACTGACTGAAGCCATCAGAGGTGACTCGAGTGACTGTACCTGGTCAGCACACACTTCTGGCCCACAGCCTCCAAGAATGTTTGCTGCCTGCCACACCACTTTCAATGGTATAACCAGTGAGGAACAAAACTTAGAGATTTACAGAAGTACACAAAGGCTGTAATAAATCTCTTCAAAATCACCAAGTAGAGATGGCCCAAGCCATGGTGGACTTCAAGCACCCAGGATTCCAAGGTGATCAGATACAGAGTTTTTCATCATTAACAGCAAGCAAGCAGACAGAATAAATGAAGAGAATGTGTCTGGGTTCCTAGGAGATTAACACATGACATGCTTCAGCAGCGTAACGGTTCTGAGGCTTTCTTACTAAATCTGTTGTCTTTCAGGCTCACGGCATTTTCAATGCTTCCTCCAAACTCATGTGGGATAATGCACTTCCAAAAAGTAGGCTCTAGGTATGCACATTCTTAAAATCAACCACTCAACACGCATCCAAATAAAAGTGAGCTTTCCTACCCACTTTCCCCAAGAAAGGAAGCTCAGAGCCCTTTTATGCATTGTGAATGGCCCACCTAATTTAGACTGAATTATACCCTAACCTTCATTTCCCCTTTACTTCTTTGCTCCATTCAGTAGTTTCTGACTTCAGCTAATTCACTAACAATCCCAGCTGGTCCTTCCCAGCTCCCAGTTCTTTAGCACATTGTCCAAGGAAACTATGTGCTCCCATCTACACTGGTATTCCACTCTCCAATTAACCTACTGCTGAGAGGCTTTACCCCTTTCCACCATCCATTCCTCTGCACACACATTTTTTTTAACCTTTTACTTCTTGAATTAAAGTTTATAAGATCTCTTCCAGGTGAGAAGGCATTAAAGTTATTTGCTAAATGTGGTGCTGGTTACACTGGAAGACATAACATGCCATTAGGCGATAGCTAGGAAAAATTAATCTGGTTGATCTAGAAGGCATTTCAAAGCCAAGTAGTAAGACGCAGATGTTTAAGATACAAGTAAACAAATAACAAAAGAATTTCAACACTTGCTGTATGACAGGCATATGCTTGTTCTTATTACTGAAACCACGCAGAGTAACTAAGGTCAGCCAGAGGTATGGGTGGTATTTGATCTACATAGCCCTGCAGCAGCACTGCCTGAGACATATAGATGGATTTTCTATTCTCATTATTTCAAAACAATCAATCACTTTTCTATCATACAATTGCAACTTTGATGACAATAAAATGAATGCCTGTGCCCATGCACCCACGTGTTCTTTACTGTGGAAGCTTTACCACGTCTGCAAGAGAGAAAAGTCTTAAGCATGTCTGTATTTCAGATGGATTTTCCCCATTACTTCAGCATTCTGGTTTGTCTGTCCAGGGACACAGATGATCCTACTCACTGGGTGCCTGATCATCACTCATCTACTCACACAAACAGAACAAACCAGGCTAGAAACAGTTCTGCTATCTTGGGATAAAAGCCAAGACTTTAACATCTAGAGGTCCCCTAGCCAACGACTGTGTAATCATATACCCAAAATTCCCACAGCAAATGCTCCAAACCCTCCCTTGGTTCAGACTCGAGAGTTGTCTCTGTTATGGTGAGTGTCTGCGCACAGCCCATGCTGATAGAAAAAAGTGTCCTCTTTTTTACTTAAACTGTTGCAGTTATTCCAAAAACCCTTTCCTAGTGTAGATTAAGACCACATTTCAAAAGCCCTAAACTTCAATGTATGCTTCCTGAGGGCCATTTAACATTTCATCTTCTGACACAACGCCAAGCGTCTTCTTTCTACGTATGGCACAGATCTCCCTGTTGACAAGACCCTAGATAAAACAAAGATAGTGAAAACGTAATTGATGGCTATTAAAGACCTACCTCCCCCAACTCCTTCCTTCTTGTACATTTGCTTAGAACCAAGTGAGCGTAAGAGCAGTACAGCGCTCAGAAAGTGCTTTTCAGAATCAGGCAGTGAGAAAGTCAATATGGAGCAGTGTGTCCATTTGTTTTGATTTATCTCACTAACTTCAATTGACAGTTAATTCATCAGAGTAGGAAAATGCCAGTCTAGTGAAAACACAGCTCATGAAGGAGAGAGAAAAGAGTGGAAAACAGAGTGTGGATAATACAGGTAATAAATTACAGGATACAATATCAGTATTTTATCGTTCACACTCTGAATCTGCTATATTCTTACTCTTGCCAATTACACTTTATAGTGAGCAGTAAATTTACACATGCATTTACTGATATATATCACACACACACAGGCCCTTTACAAAATGAAGCAACTTTGAAAAACAGGAAAAAACAGGAATAGAAGTCACTTCAGCTCAAATTTCTAAATCTGAAATTTCCAGCAGATTACTACGAAATCTTGTAATAAGCTGCAGGCAGGATGAGAATTTACACTGTGAATGTTGGTTTGGATCTAAAATCCACTAACAAAATAGATTTGAAATGAGATTTGCAATAGCAACACAGCTGCACCACTAGCACATGCAGCACTGCCAGAGAGTGGGGAATGGGAGACACCAATGGTCTGCCCAGCCCAGAGCCATTAGTGGGTCTGCGTGCCCCCCTCTTCCCTGGGGACACTCTTTGGTGTGTCCCCTATTTTAGTCCCTTGATCACACAACTCCACCCTTGTTTTGTAGAGTTGCTGATACTTGGGTCAGGACCATCCTTGCTGCTTAACTCGTCTGTAAAGCACTGCTCACCTGCTTAGCAGTGCAACCCAATTTCTGCTCCAAAGAACGTAGACAGCTCCACAAGAATCTGAACTTCCTGACTTCTTTTTTTTAATCAAGCCTGTATGCTTATTAAAACCTAAGCACAGCTGCAGTGGACTATAAGAAATTAAGCTTCTTTCTGTCCATTTCCCAGGAAGCTGGGCCAGAGCCAAAAGTAATCGGTCCTGTTCAAAGGAAGTATCAGCATTTTGCCTCAACAACTCTCCAGCAAAGCAGCCTTTTATCTCCCCCACACACTGCTGAAATTCATTTTGGAGGTGATATAAGCAATTATGTAGAGCAAAAGATATTTAACTTCTGTGAGTGGAAGTAAATATTTAAGAGATGAAAAGCACAACACCTTTTGCTTGAATGCAAGTAAATATACAACAAGGTGCAAGCTTTGTAACAGTGCAGTACTTTTGCATTAAGCTCTCTCAGTAAGAGATTAAACACAATCACTGCTGAGAGCAAAAAACAAAATGCATCAACTCTAAAAATCCTGCAGTTTCCATATTGCTCACTAAAGAGTGCAAAGGCAGGAAAGTCCCACAGCCCAGACACCAGGCATGCCCAGGGAATAGGCTCAACTCCTCACAACCTTAAAATAACTTCAAAACGTTGGTCTGGTATCTGCATCCAGTTTTTAAACATCTTGTGGTTGACGTTCCCCATTGCTTGATCCTGCAATATGAATTTCAGAAGCTGGTTCTTCAGTAGGTTTTTGCCCTGCTGCTTCCACCCCCCCACACACCTGTAATCTCCATCCCTCGCCTCTTCCTTCTTTGTCACCAAAAGCTTATATAATTCCAAAACATTAAAACATACCAAAAGTTCAAATAACCTACCGAAGGTGTAAAGTCTGCTTGCATTAAGTTTTTACAGGTAGATATTTCTGCTGCTTGGCTGGAGCCAGCAGTCCCATTCCCTGTGCAGGACTGGGTCAGAAGAAAGCACCATCAGGCAGGTTCCCAACCTGCCCCTTGTGCTTCGGCCGTGTTCCTCAACCCACAGAAGATACACAGGCAATAATACAGGGCTAGTAACAACCACCACTACCAATATCAAAGGCTAAGTCACTGGAGCTGTATTTAATTCTTCCCTTGCAAAAGCTTTCAAGTCAACTCAATTAAAGTAATCCACCACAATGATTCAAGTTTTACAGACAAGGATTTCCCCCCCCTCAACTGAGCAGCTTGTGATCTAACAGTAATGTTTCAAAGTTGTTAAACAACCCTTTCTTTCATTACATGAAAGATGAAGAAAGCTAAAAGGTATAAGCACTAAAAAGATATCTGATGTCTAACAGTACCAGGGTGGAATTACCCAGTTCCACTAAAGCTACCAGCTGTCCATGGCACACAGATGGGATATTCACCCAAACCGGTGTCGACAACAATATTTACCCCCCTTCCTCATAGCAAGTCCTTTGGACTATGGCTGTTGTCAGCTAAAAGTGGATCCTTTCCTTCATATTGGGCTCTTTGACACTTGTCAAGTTCACTTTAAAACAGTTTCAGCTCTTGCAGCATTACCAACCTGCTCCCAATGAGATTTTTGCTGGTCAGCTGCACAAAAATACTTTTAGCACATACATACATAATCCAGTTTTTAAAACTTGCTTTAAATCAATAAATTGCATTTAAAGCAGCAAGAACCCCTTGCTAACAGTTGTGAGGAACCTGGAGCCTGTCTGGCTGTGAGGCAGTTCTGTGCACAGCCTGTGCCCCCTCCCCTCACCCTCGGGGACAGCCTGGCCCACCGACACAGAGCCCTCCGTGTGCCGGCTGGCAGAGCTGGGGGAACTTGGTTACAGCTCAGACCTACCACTTTCTGACTTCAAGACAGGAGGTTTATCCAGTTCCCCACATCACTCTTCTTTTCCAAACATTTGGCTTTGGTGATTTCCCCCCCGCCCCTTCCCTTTCCCTTACTCCAAGTTTAAGGCAGTTCACCACTTACGGTCATTTACAGCTTACATCTCAGTAAATCCAGAAGGTGTCTGATGAAAAAGAGGGACTAGCCAAGCATCTTAATCCCCCTGTTCATTCATGCTCTCTGTAATGTTCTTTCAGGCCTCTGCTGAGAGACTAGGCTGAAATGAAGGCTGATAAATTAGTCTGGAGGGAAACAAGGCAGATTCTGCTTGTAAAAGGTCATTCCAACTTTGTTCTGGGTGAGGGTTTATCTTGACTGCAGCTGCGACAGACAATGGCCGGGGCCTAAACGGCAGAAATCCTAGCTCTGCTCATGAAATTACTGTGCTGATAAGGTAGAATGGACTTCAGTGAGATCTAAATGGGAAAAGGGAGGTGGGGGACAGGGGTGAAATGTAGGTATTTTTGAACATGATTGAACAGGGATGACACAATAAGATGTACAATTAAAGCAATGACTTGCCCAGGCATTATCTGAAAGTGAAGAAACATACTGCTGGCTAATCAGATCAAAAGGAGGGAAATACCCACTCCTGTGTGCTGAACAAACTGCCCCGTGCGAGTGCAGGCACCAGCAGGCTGAACACTGCAGCTTCTATACCAGAGAGGTTATGAAATGCATTAAACACAAAGGTGATTCTGAAAGATCAGGGCTGCTGAACTACTGCATCACTTACTGAGCATCACACCACTCCCAGGGCACGGGGCACCCACCTCCTCAGCAACACGCTGCCCAGAGCAGCCCCACTAAGGAGCGTGCACGAGCAGGACATCTGGGCAAAAATACTCCTCAGTGAACAGCACTTCAATTTTTTTTAAGCACATTTTGTGCATTTCTGGGGCAGAGAGGGTAAGTGATGACAAGCTGTGATGAACTGCTACCCAGGCTGCGCTTCCCGATGTGTACACAGCCCCCCGCCCCTCTGCCAGAGATGCCTCTCCTTTATTTACACATCCCACTTGAACGTGCACATCTCTGATCAGCACAAACACATCAGATGGCCACAGCACACTGTTACCAGACTGGAACTCGATTACACTAACCAGCTCCCACTCGGGCCCCTGCTTCAGATGATCCTGTTATCTGCTTGCTTACAGAGAGAGCAGGGAAATGAAGGGATGCACGGATGAGCCGAGGTGGGGGTTTTACAAGGATGCTTCACAAAGCAGCTGGCCTTAGTCACAGCTTGAGAAAAAGCACACCATTAGTAATAAAATTTCCAAAGACACCCCCATGCATGGAAATGCTCCTTCCACTCCGACTGGCCAACTGGCCACCTCATCTGACCACCAGGCTTTCTCCTGCAATGTGCTGCTTCCATTATCGCTTCTAAATGTGACTCAGACTGAACTTCACACCTGCCTTGGACAAACAGCCCATGTTTGTACAAAGTTGTAAACTTCCACTACAAGGACTGTCTTGTTTTGTACAGGTTCCAGTACTTTGCTGTGACGAAATACACAAAAAGAGGAAAGGATGAGTAATTAATTATGTTAACGAGCAAAGAACAAAGACCCATCCATGTCACAGGACTTCAGAACGAGCCATAGACCAAACTTTTCATTTTCACCTCTAGATACAACATAACTGCCTTGCATTTCCAGAGCCAAACTAGAAGCAATCAAAGTACCAAAATGTGTGAAGTGCTAAATCCCACGAAGTAAGAGTTGCTACATTTAGCAGTTCTCCAGATCTGTGGCGCTGCTCGGTATTTGCTACGGGAAGAGGACATTGCCAAATGTGATTTCCCCTTTCTCTAGAAGTAATGAATGTAATGTTTTACTCTAGAAAATTCACCTAGTAAGTAGCACAAGGACTGTCTGCTCAAACAGCACACACTTGCCTGACAGCCAGGCAGAAGTAGCCCAAGAACTGCAAAGCAAGTTGCTTTGCATTGCTTCCACCTTCTGAAATGGCAACTGAAGGAGTCCACGGAGTGATGCCTCCTTTGAAGTCCCATGTATATTTATGTTTAACTCTAACTTATTGATCATTTCCTTTACAAAAGCCCACTGTGTTCCAATACTCCGTCAGCCAGGCTTTTCTGGGAACAGACAAAATAAAGGTTGGATTTCTACGAAGGTTAACATTCCAGAGGAAGAAGCAGTGCCCTGTATTCTGCAAGGCTTTGGACAACGAAGAGAGCTATTTTTCAAACCCTGTGGTCACCACTGAGCTATTCATGGGACTTTATTTCCCTCCTTTTTTTTCTTTTTCTTTTTTTTTTTGAGTGTGGATGATAAAATACTGTTTCAGAAGCTGGTATTCATGGATGTCTCTCGAAGACGAAAAGAAAATATTTATTTCCTTTTTCTGCTTGTGAATCAGAATGTTCTATTTAAAGAAAGTGCCCTCTGCCGGATTGCTCATGAGTTATTACCCCTTATGGAAATAAAGGAGAAATATCAGGAGGTATTCTTAGTCATTCCGTTCCCCTGTCTCTTCTTTTTTTTCTTAATTCCTTATATACCCATGTTTTAGAGAAGTGCCTAAGATAGAGCAAGATATCTTGACATTCTCGGGCCTAAAAAAGACTTACTTTTTTAACCCTGACATTGAAGCATTTGGTGAAACATCAAAAAATGGTACAAATTTCAGTCACTTCACTTGCACGTCAGAAGGTGCATTTTTCATTCTTATCTGGGGTTGAAATTAATAAATTAACACCCCACAATATATTTAGTTCTAGAGAATGGGATTTTCCTTTCATACAATAAGCAGTTTCCCTGCATCACTCCTCAAACATTTTTTATTGCTTCTTTTCTGAATCCAAAGCCAATAGCATGTTGCCTACTGGCATGTTTTTAACACCAGGCATAGGAAACAGTCTAACAATTGACAGGACCTGGAAGCTGACTCTTCCCCTTCCTCATGATGGTCTCCCAACACCAGAACAAAGGCCACAGGCTGTGGAGAAAGCTGAAGTGTTGATGTTCTCACCATAGTTGTTCTCTGGAAAGGGGACAGTATCTAGCACGTACAAAGTTGAGCAGCTGTATTGGCCCAAAATCGCACGGTATTTAGAATATTTGGAGTTCAGCAAGCTCTTCTTCCTCCTTGAGATTATCTTTTTTCAGTTCCATGTCAGGTTTCAGTCTAAAGCAAAGTTCATCTGCAGTCCCATAATGCATGCACACACACATTCCAACCACGGATGCCTGTGAACAACTACTCATGGCAAAGGGCAAGCTCTAGGAAGTCCCAGAGTGCTCTTATGTTCTCTTTACCTTATGAGCCCACACATTCTGTCTGTTTCAGAATTATCCGAGCCAAACACAACTCTGAGATACTGTGAAGTCAGCGTGCATGGGAAATGTTCTCTGTGTAGGTAACACGCTCCATTGAAGGAATGGCCACGCACACCATTCTCCAGCAACTTCCAGGACTGCTCATTCCCTGCAGGAGCACTAGGTGTGGTTCTGAAAACAGCAATTCATAAGCTCTTTCTCCTTGAGTGATAGAAGCTGTTACAGTAACATTATTCTCCAGCCAAAGGGAAAGGCAGAGGCCAGGGAAAACGAATGAATCAGAAGACACATGAAGAAAAACTACAAGGAAATGTCATCACATCCTTTCAGCCCAGAAGTTGAAAGAAGGTTAGCAAGAGATGAGTGCAAACAGGTTTGGGATTTCTTTGCTCATTTAAAGGACTCATTCTTCTTTTACCATCTTTTGTTAAAAAACAGGACAGACAAGAACATGCTTCTTTAACAAACTATCAGCTTTGCAAGTGGAATTTGGGCTGTGTGTTTTTTTTAACTGGGGAACATGACAAAACCATCACAGTTAAGAGAATGCTTAGGGTCTCCTTCCTAGTTTAATATTTTTAAGACTGAAGGAAATACAGTATAATTGTCCTCTCAGCAATTGAGGCCAGCCATGTGAAGTAAATTTTCCTTGGCACTTATGAGTGTTTCTAAAAAACAAACAAACAAAATAAACATAAAAAGACCCCCACCTCAAAATTCAAATATTCAATTCTGTGGGAACAGGGAGGTTGAACTGCAATGAATCACAGACACTATAAAGCATGTTCAAAAAACAGGAGAGTTTTCCATTGGCACAGATGTGAAGCCAGGAATGCCTGCTGCATCCATAGTTGCTGGCTCTTATTTTTCCACAGCTATTTGTCTTTCATGGGACAGCTTCTATCTTCACTCTGAAGTATTAAAGGAAAGCACTTATTTTTCATATGTAAAGCAGCAGCCTGCCTCTTACATTCCAGTGTAAGAGAAGTCTCTTGTGTTTCAGCAAATAATCTCTCTTAAAATATAAATTAAAATAAAGGATCTAATAACTGTATTTTATTAATGGTATTTACCCTGTGAAGCAAACTGAGCTAAACGCATATCTGATTGCTCCCAAATTCCCTAGAATTCAGCTACTAAATTCCCCTCCAGGATGTGATTCCCATTCTTCTCTCAATTAGCAAAATAAACAGTGGTATGATAAACATCATTATTTACTCAACAAAGTGATCAAAATCATTATGTGATTTTTTTTTTGGGTCCCAGAGGCAATGCAGTGAAAACACGCTGTGATTTATTTGGGGTACTCTGAATGGTATGTTCTGTGTCAGCAGGCAAGGCAGTAATAGGATCAGGAGAGCAGAGCAGAAACGCAATCACGTCCCACTAAATAATCACAAGGCTTTTAGTTTGGGTGGTGTCTTTTAAGGAAAAAAAAGGTAGATAAACATGATCAGCACAGTAGTGTCAGGGAGTGAGGCACAGAGGGAAAACACACAGCACACCGTCCTATCCAAGCACTTACTGAATCATCCCTGCCAGGGGGTGGGGGCCGGAAGAGCGACACATCTCATTTATTTTTATGAAATGAGCATGAATCACTCACTGCCATCCCCATGTTAAAAAAGCCCTTGAATAATAGGTGTGGTTTAACTTAAAGAATATTTTTCAAAACATATTCCACAAAGCAAATATTGGAGGAAAAACATACAAAGAAAAAAGATAGTAAAGACTTGCTGCAGATAAAGTAGGACATGTATGCACTCAGCCTTAACCCAGTCCCTTCTGTCTGGCTAAAAGCAAAAGCAGTCAAAGCCTGGCAACAAATTTCCTGTGATGAAGAGCAAGAACTTCTTGTGCAAGGCAGAAACTCAATTAAAATTAAGAAACACATGACTACTAAAAACAAATAAAGAACCCAGTTTTCAGGATTTGAGGAGTGGGGTGTCCACAGAAGTGGCATTATCAGGAGCATAAACTATAGGAAACAAACTGAGAAATATGAACAGAGAAGGTTGGGTGTGAAGAACAGATCTTTCCTGAAGTAAAAATACTGATATAACTAATAGAATAGGCAAGTCAAGTACAACAGTGATATCTCAATCAGCCAGTATTGACGAGTAACGTATAAAAAGTCTTCCAACAGCACTCAACTTTCAAGTCACTGCAAGTCAAAACTACAAGTTCCAGAGAAGTATTGCCAAAAAATAATGCCAAGCTGAGTAAGGAACAGCACAAAACCTCGATGTGTTGGATTCATCACTACTGTCAGAACCAACATCTGGAGGGGGAAGCCTTGTCAGCAAGTTACAGGGTGACAAAAAACTCCTCCTCTTTGCTTTTCCTCTCTTGCTGCCAATTGTCTGGTTTATTAACAGAGGGTGCAAACAGATCCCAAGTTACAATTTTCTAGCACAAGTGACATCGTGTAAAGCTGCCCAGAACATCTCTCTAAGGCTTTTCCAACCTTACCCG
This sequence comes from Aegotheles bennettii, assembly GCA_013398125.1. Lineage (NCBI taxonomy): Eukaryota > Metazoa > Chordata > Aves > Caprimulgiformes > Aegothelidae > Aegotheles > Aegotheles bennettii. Next base: position 537,165 of record VZRW01008659.1, on the reverse strand, counting down.
TAGGACAGAGCTCAGAAACCAACACGCAGGCAGAGATCATATTTATTACATGGATTCCTGTTTAGCACATGAAGGCTCTTGTTTATGTTGTTCCCAAGTGAAATAATGAAGGTACTGAGTGACTAAAACCAGATTTCTGAACTTTCTTTAAACATACTGGGAGTGGAAAACTTCCAGGGGTATCTGCAAGCACAAGCAAGGTCAAGAGAGATAGTTGCAGGGTAGGTCTCAGACAGTGTTTGAGGACATCTGATGGAGGACAAATAGTCCTTCCTTTCAGGTATGAAACGTACCTGCCACATCCCAGAACAAAAGAGTGCCGCTGAAATGTGAGAAGTACCCCAGAGAAAGCAAGTTTGTTCAATTACACTACAAAAACAAATAGTATCACAAAGTCAACGTAGACTGGAGTTAATAGATACGGCTTATATCAGGCCTGGGATAGAGGGAACATTGCTTAAAAACATGAATGCAAATACAAACTTTTATCAGCAATATAAAACACAAGGACAAAGTTTTGCCAAGGTCACAGAAGAAAAGATTTGCCTTACTCAAATTGGGTCTGACTTAGAGCAGCCAAGGCAGGAGCAAAAAAATCCTTGTCTTCGAAAAGAAAAAGCAATAGCAAATGCCACCTATAAATACTAGATTCAGAAAAGGGGAATTCACCTTTCTGTAGGAGCCACTTCCACACTGCAGCCTACAAATAATCAATATTGCATATTCCTAAAGGAAAATCGTGTTTTGTTTCAGAGAGACCTTAACGTGACCAGTACCTTAGGCAATCCCAAGCTGCCTCGTGCCTACAGCCTCCCTAAAACACGCAAGTATTTCCAGTACATAACAGCTTTGGGTTTTTCCCCCCCCAAAACAGGAAAATGTTATAAAGCTAACACAGTAATACTAATGAGATACTCTGTAATAATATCCACACAAAGAGCAGCTAACACAAAGATGAAGCTCTGAGGAATGCCATCAGTAGGGGGGAGAGGGAATCAAAACTCCCAGCTGAATTTTCCTTCTTTCCCTGCATTAAGGGAGAGAGAAAAGGAAACTCAACTCATTCAACTGAGCTCTGATTTTAGCTCTTCAGACATTTCCTACTGCAGAATGACAAAGCATGATTGAGTTTTGTTTTTATAGCAAGTGTTTTGTGGTTTATCCTGCACTTTTGGCACATTAAAAAAAGTAAACAAAAACATCTGGACATACAGAATCTCACTGTTCACGGGTTTTTCAGACCTCACAATCAAGAGTGTAAATATAATCAGAGACAATTTGAAATGTTAATGCTTCAAGTTTGGCATTTTTGACCTTGTTTTCTAAGAAAACGGGGCTTCTGTGATTGCACTGTTGGCTTGCCCACTTGGTAAAAGTCTTACCATTTTATCCCTCAGTGGCTTCCCACCTCTGTACTCCAACAGCTTTGTAAACCACGGCTTCACATCAGCTAGTGACCGACAGAGAAAACAGGCCAAGAGACTGCTGCACTCAGGGGAAAAGGAGGCAAAATTCAGCTCCCACGTATCTGGAGGGTGTGAGCCCTTGCCAGCCAAACCTCTCTGCACCAGCTGCCCCAGATGCAGCCTCTCCCTCGAGACCAAAGCCAGCAGAGCCGACGCGGCGCAGGGGCATTGCCGTGTTGGGGTGGGCACCAGGGCTACAATAGAGAAGGAATTATATCCTAGATAACAGACACTGGATGCACTGGGACAGGACTGTGGACACCGAGCATAAATCCTAGGCTATGTTTTGCTGTCCACGGGATCTCCTGTAATTTTTGATAATCCTTAGGGGTATGGATATTTTCAGATCAGGAATATAGGAGCAGAAGAGACTAAGATGATTTCTGAGACAATCCCAGAAAGCAGGGAGGAAGACAGGAGTTCTGGGATAGTTTTCCTATTGAAGACTGTTTTTTGTTTAGCTCTTGGGGAAAAATGACTTTCATATTTTCTTTATCTTTGCTGCAGAACAAGAACTCAAGAACATCTAGGCTGTTAATGGGTACATGCTATTTTTCTATGACCAGTTAATAATGCCTGCACAGCTAACATGGACTGGAAGTCAAAGGTAACACACCCAACTACAAAACATGATGCGACTAATCATATTTCCTCCACTGCGACAAGTTCTGAACACAATCTCAAAATGACAAGCACTTGAAGAAGTGACCCAGCATCATTTAAAACCAACCTTCTAAAATGGTGCTAAGGCAGTATTTGCAGCCCAAGAAGCTCTCTCAAAAAGGATTTCTGTGGCTTTTTCAATACTGCCTGTAATCAGGGGTGCAAAATAAGGCAGGGAAATAGGGCATTAGCAAAGTCACTACTGCTGACCCCAGACCAGGCAGGACTCAGTCTTTATGAACAGTTTGCACAGAAGACAAATGAATGTGATTCTCACATTCAACACGCTTACCTCCCATCCAAAGTTTGTTTCCTTTAATGTGCTCCTCTGTACTGCCATATAGGGTCCAAATCTTTCCCCAACTTCAATCTTCTTTTTGGCCCAAATCCCTAGCCCTGCCCCTGGAATCGAAGATTCTCTGAGTTCAAAATCTGGTGGGATTGGAATGTCATCAGGAATGTAGACGGGAGCTTCATAAGGTGAGCCCTCCTTGGGAGTGAAGTCCTCACTGGTGGGAAAGGGTGATGGAGGTCCGACAGGAATGGGGGACATAATACTGTCCTCTGTTTCCTCCTCTGCACTTTCGCCAGCAAGGAGATCAGGGTCGGTCTCGTACATATTATTTACAATCTCGCTGTCACCTAAAAGGGGAAACAGCAGAACAAAACACACTGAAATACTCACGTGAACATTAGTTAGTCTCTTCCTGGGACAAAGTTTCACAAAGCCTAGTTCACATGCTTTAGGGATAGAAGTAGTGGCAGAAAAAAGATAATCCTCACTTCCAGACCTCAGGTAGAACTGAGTCAAGAATATTCACACTGGGTGTGTACAATATTCAGTGCTGCTGAGGAGGAGATGGAAACTAATCACAGGCCTGTGGTGTTATACTGGGTCAGGGTTAGTGGTGGCTGTCTGTCAATAGTGTAGAGAGGGAAGAAAACCCAGAAGAGTTGTTTGAGGTTCCCTGTACCCATTTATTGCTTTAACTGGCTCGGTATATTTTGTAGAGAAAACAAAAGGGAAATTAGGGTAAAATCCAGCTTAAGTTTGGCAAAAACTGTTTGCTATTTGGGTTTCCTGTGTTCAAAGCATCCCATGACAGAAGCTGTGGCTGATGCAACCTTCCAGCTGCATCTCACCAACACACCTTCTCAGGTGCATCGAAAGCATCACTGGTTTGTAACACTACTTTCATGTATCCTACAAGCTCAAACAGAGAGCATTTTAAGCTACGTTCTCAAGCACTGTACAGATATTGTTTCACTGAACTCTACAAGACCAGGATCTGGTTTGCAGTAGTGCTAAAGGGTCTAGGAGAAATCTAGGGAAAAGTGATACACTCTTCTATCCCAGGCTACATCTCATAAATTAGGCAGAAACAGATTAACCCAGGTAGTATTGTAACATTATTCTTTAAACAGAAATCCAAGCACTTAAAAACCCAGGTCTGAAATCCTCATTTAATTTCATGCTATTCAGGATGTAAGAATTTCAGAGGCAAATCACTATTTCTTCTTCCCTTTTTTAAAATAATGATTTGTGTGGTCTTTCCACAAAAGCATCAGCAGAATGCAGCTGGTTTTCCTATGCCTCAGCTTCTTCAGTTGTACAAGGTAAAAGGGGAAAAAAACCAAACCAACACTTAAGAAGATTTGAATGGGATCATAGAGAATAAAGGCAAACTTTTATGTAATTACAGCACTGTTCAGCTTGTGGGGGGGGAAACAAACCCCCCCACCAAAGGATTTCTAAGCTTCATTTTCCAGCAACAAATTATTAAACCTGTAACAACATGCACCCTTTTTCTGATTTGATACCGACTTGTACGAGCTAAAAATATTCTTCAAGCATCCCTTCCTCGTCCATCACTTGCCAAAACCAAATCTGAGCTGTGTTTACCAGAATGCACTAGAAGAAAGCTAAATAAGAAAAAGCCTGTGAGCAAAGGAGTTGCCTAAGAAGTTTTCAGAGAAATACTTTAACCAGAAAATGATAGTCTGCTGAATCCAAAATGCTCCGTTCAGACACGCATTGCAGTGATTTCACGGCACAATTCTGCTTGCTGGGCGCAGTTCTGCTAAGAAACTGCCACATTTCCTCCAAGTTCATTTATGGATCAACCAAAGAGGCCAATCCTCCAAGGTAGTCTTGGACTCTTAGGGTTTCCTCCAGCTACTCCCTGCCAACAGATGGGATCCCACAGGTCCTGTGGACCACATCAGGAGCCTGGACAACACAGCGGGAGCTTCACTGTGACCCTTCCCTCTTTGTCACAGGGCCTGAAACACTCATTCTGAAACATTCTCTGGGCAGCCAAAAGAAGCAATTTGGGGTGAACAGAAAAAAATACGCAAGTTTCTGTCTTAACCAACCCCAAACCCCACGTCCCTCGTTCCCCTCAGCCACTGCAGCATCTGCACTGTGACTGTCAGCCCTTGACGATGGGGATTTCCTAGCCAAGCTGCTCTGCTGCACTCGAGAGCTCCTACACAGCGATGCAGAGACACATCCTGAACAAACCAACACATTTGCAGATAGATATGTCATGGGCAGATTTTAGAGGACAGAAAAGAGGATTTGTGCTATGACCTCCTTAGACCGCAGGACTCCTCTGAATTATTCCCATCTTCCAGACCAAACCTGGTTCAGAGCTTATCTTTTAGGCTGAAAAAACCCTACTTTAAGAGTTTCCAGCAATGGCCAACAAGCCTTGGCCCACTGCACTACTACACTTCTGCCCAGCAGCAGTTCCTGTGAAGGGAAAAGGGCTTGTACAACCCCCCCACACACAAAGCACACAGCTACACAGCGAGTGCTAATGGGGGAATTATAAGCCCCTTTGTCTCCTGTCTCCCTGGCAAGCAGTCTGCCTCCTTTTTACCTCCTGCATTCAACATCTCTCCCTTTTCAATTTTTGAGGATGTCACCTCTTAACCTCTTGAATGAGCTACATAGGATAGAATATCTTTCACTGAAATGTGTGTTTTCAACCCTTTAAAGACTCCTGCCTGAACCATCTGTGGTTTTTCAACAACTTTTTTGAACTATCTGTATTAGAACCAGCTAGAGGATCCCAGGATCATCCAAGGGAGCGCTAAATCCAGACAGAAATTCTCCAAAGGAACTCCACTGGAAACAACAGACTTCATCTTTGGGCTGCATTTACCTTTTCAGATTGTTAGTGCTAAACAGGGCTCTTACATATTTTACCATCTTTGTCACACAACGTATGATACTTCAACATCATCTGCTGCACTTAAATGAATGTACCTAAATCACTTCAATGATCCAGGCATCACAAACCATTAAACAGAGAGTTATCATCATCAGGATCTTATAACCCACATTTCCTATATCTGAAAAATGATATAAATACATATTTAGTTCCAACTTCCCGGTGCACAAAGAGCATTAATGGAATTTCCCTCTAACTAAAAAAGAAGCATTTCCACTCTAGTGGTTTGAGATTAAGGAGAAAGCAAGTTTCAGACATCTTCCCTGAAAGCTACTAGGAAACAAAAGTAATTACGATGCATCTTCAAAGATTTTGCCACATTAATTGGAGTGCTCATTAGCATTTTAGAATACTCCAAATGAATGTGATGAACTGATAATCAATGCCTCGTATCTAACTGAAGCAGAATTGCCATCACTTCCAAACACAGCGGGTTCAGCTGGCAACTCCAAAGCCATCCTCAAGCACTCCCATCAGATGAGTGGCGATGATCCCGAAGCATCTTTCAGCTGGCTCCAGCATTTCATAACACCAACTCATACTACGAGGAGCAAACAAAGCTATGGCAAGTAAAGAAAGATTTGGGGCAACTAAGCTGAGAGCCAGGCCTTATATATATAGAACAGAGTCATACAGAAGTATACTGTTGAAGGGCAATTCCCTGGATGTGGCCTGTCTCACTCTCTAGAGGCACAAAGGCATCCCTGCTGACCTGGTCCTACCAGAACACACCTAGGATGATGCCAAACACCATCCTGAACGTGAAATAAGCTTGAAGAGCAAGTTACACACCAGCTTGGAACATGCTAAAGAGAAAAAAAAACACAACAAAACAGGAAAAGAAGCTCAGCAAGTCCCAGGGAGCCTGAAATACACAAGAGATACCAAGCTTAAGAGGGAAAGCTGTAGACTCAGAGGGTAATAATGTTTGGGGATTTTTCCAAGAGGAGTCAATTGCTAAGCTACAACATTCATATGTAACGAAAACGGAGCTTTTTTTACATCCAAAAAGGAAAAAAGGGGGGGGGAGGGAAACAGATGAAGGGGAAAAGAAAAACACATTTGTCATACAATACAAGTAGTTGAAGTATTTTGGGAACAGATTTGCCATCTCTCAATTAAACATGAGGCAGCATGACTGTGCTTTCATTGCACAGTAGTTTCCACTATGATAACAAGTCCAACAACCGCCTCATTGTGGCCGATGCAGAAACGAGAGGGACTCCCACAGTGCATATTAATGACTGACCCCTGATGTAATCGGGGGGGAAACAGCACCCAGCAAAAATTACAGTTTTCACTGCAGCATGGAAGACAGCTCTTGCTGCCAAATAGAAACCATCAGGGAAGAATAGCTGGAAAAGCAAGACTCAACTTAAGGTAGACATACTACATCTCTGCTCCAGCCTCAGAATGCACCTTCTGTGTGAGACACATCTCTCCTCCTCTGGGGTTTTTTTATGCCTAATAAAGATTTTCCTGAGTTCATGCCTAAGGAACCTGGTGGCAGACTTCACTAAAGAAGAGGATTTTGATTCCTTTGCCAACAATTTTTTTTTGCTCCAGCTTTTGAGAAATACAGAGAACTGCCTGCTACAGCTTACAAATGTTTCCTCTGCTAAAAAGCGCAACCCTCCTTCCTCAAACACGTCGCCAGAAACCAGCTTTCATGAGGATGAGATACTCCATAATCCTGAAAATACTTGTGGTTGCTGTAAATGTTTTCTCTCCTAGTATTAGCAAGTCAAATTATTTTCTACTCTATGATTAGCCTCTTTTGCACTTAAGAAACAGGAATTCCAACTGAGCTGAAAAGCAAAACCAGGTTTATTGGAGCACGACCTGTGACAATTTTCGAATGACACAAGTGTAAAGGCACCTCACTACTGAACACTGCCAATTTCATTTCTTCTGTGGGACAGTCAGGACAGTTCTGAATAAATTTTAATTTACTCTGAAGCTGAACCCACATCTGAGTGGCCTCATATTTCAAGAGAAATCATAAAGCACAGGTAAACTTTTCCTCTGCCTTTTCAGCTGCTAAAATCAGTTATCAGGGCAACAGGCACGAACTGACAATGGAACAGGACAGTCTCAGGTCAGGTTCTGATACAAGAGGTACCACACAGCATCCATGTGAGCAGAACCACCAGATAATCAAACAACTCCTGCTATGAAAGAGCTTCCAGAGGTATTGGGTAGATTTCATTAAAACACACAGATGTGCTAGCAGATCTTCTCCACAGGTCATGTTTATTCCAGGGATTTTAAGCAAATTCACCAGCTGGGGTTTCATTTTGATTAGAGCTGAAGCATCTGAAACAAGCCTATCTACTCACACTGCTTCTTCAGTATTGATTGAGCCTCCTGAACCTCTGGTTATCACACTGCTGATCCTCCTATGACCATTGCACTGCAGAATCTTTTATACTGCCCTTGGTGCACATTGCACCATTTATCAACCTCAGTGCTCCTCTCAGCATCGCTCCAGATGTAACACAACTGGTTAAAAAACCCAAACAGAGAACATCTTGTTGTTTAGGAAGAATCTTCAGTTCTTCCGAGTTCCATCACCAATGAGTTGGCTGCTGGCTCAAGAGCTGCATGTGGGCTGTGGCCATTCACTGATGACAACCATGCTGTCCTACATCTGCCCCTCTTCTAACAGCAAGTATTTCAATGCTCTGGAATGTCTGGTTACGTGAAAAGCAGTACAGAAATACAACTTGACCTTATTGTTATTGTCATGAAACTAAAATTAGTCCTTCAAAGCTCACTAGCAAAATTACTCCATAAAAAGACCCATTGAAAGGTTGTTTCCACAGATAATCAGATATGGACATAAGCTTAAAATCTGTGTGACACCAATGAGGTTCTTGCAACAATGAGAGTGATGTTTTGGTATTGGGGAGAGATCTCATGAATAATCTATTTAGCATCTGTAATGAAAGAAACAGAAAGTCTGATGTTAAAGGAAATGGTGGTAAAGAAACAACGCATTAGGTTTCGGGTGGGGTTTTTTGGTAGCCTTTGTATTTGTTCTTTAATAGTACTATTGTTACCATTATTACATAAAATTCTACCAAGGAAATATCTCTGACTCTGAACATCTCCAACTCCTTAGCTAGGGACACTTCCAGGACACACCAAGAATGAATTAGTATCAGGCAGCCAATATCTGATCAGTAAGCACAAACTGCCTTGAATTTCACTGACCTGGAAATAAATACAAAACTGGTCCCAATCCTACACACTCCTCCTGCACTCAGCACTCCCATCAGAGCAATGGCAATATCAAGAGCAAAGAGAACACAGGACTGAGCCCATAACACTTTTGTCCTCCTCCATGGCACTGTGTTGCTGGCTGACACAGGGTGACTTTCCAAGCTCCAATTTGGCAGAGAGCTCCAGAAGAGGATGTTCACAGAAGACAGCTCATTTTGACTTGTGCATAAAACAACAGGCTGAAGTCCTCAGTGCTGCCAGGTCAGAGGATGCTCTTGTCAATTCAGTCTGTATTAATACAACATATGTGTGAAAAATGGGTATTTTCATCTTCTAAACAGCAAGGAGAAGAATGATGAGCACACACTGAACTCATACATTGCCTCAGAAGCCAACCTGGACCCTCAGGCCCAAGAAAAGAATTTGAGCAAAAGGGTAGAAAATACAAATCTGCAGGCAGAATTGTGACCTCGTACCTAGGACTGGAACAGCACCGTGGCAGGCAGCGGGCTCTGTCCTCAGGGATTCATTGCTTGATGAAAGTTTGGGTTTTTTACTTAACAACACAATCAAACAAACAATTCCAGATACAGTGCTACATTAGAAAGATGGCACAGAGCATTTCACACCTCCAGAAAACAAGAGCACCTTCCTTCATCACTCTGGGCTGACAGGATTCCGTCTCCATTTGTTGTGCACTCAGTATGTTTCATCAGCAAAAATAAAGTCATTTTTAGGAGCAATTTGTAGACCAGCAGAGCTGGAACAAATCATCAACGTTACAGCCTAATTCAGCCAAGAGTGCAAATACTTAACATTAAGCAAGTATGTGCTAAACCACTGCCAACAATCACAGGGTTCATAACCTCGGAATATTGTGCTGCCCATGTCTAATTGCCTTCAGGTAAATTATAACAAGCACCTATCCTATGCCCTGCTCCACTCCATGGGGAGTTCTGCATGAACCTCGCTGCCCGCTCTCACTTCGTCCCGAGCAGGGTGTGAAGCTGACAGCCAGGCTCTGACCCAAACTTAGAAGACACATCTATAAATCACAAAGCTCACTGGAAAGCACCAAACAGCACCCACCCAAACAGTGACTTCAGCACAGTGAATGATCTCAGTGATCAGATTGCCACCTGATGGCCACAGCTGAAATACAATAGAAAAATCAGAGACCTAGTGCCTACTTGGACTGAGTCTGTCTGGCCATGGTTACAAGGCCTGATTTCCACACGGTTCAAGTGCTCTGCAGCCCCAGGAACTGGCATTCCATCTCACACAGGCTCATGTTCCTCAGGATGCAGGGCTTTAGGATGCAGCACGCTTTGCTAATGGGAGCATCAAAATAAAACAGTCAAGGTGTCCCTCACAACCCTCAGGAGGACTCCATTATCCAGTTCATCTAGGAATGGTCTCCCAGACACCCTACGGGTGAAGGTAACCAAGTCCCAGCTGTTGGCAAGGCAGGTCACCTACACAGGCACATGGCCCTCAACACACAGACTAGAGAAAAGAACCACTGGCATCAGTAGCACTTCAAAGAGCTTGCACGTGTAAGCCAAAGACCTAAAGTTCAGTGTAAGGCCATCTCTGGAAGCCAGTCTAGAATATTTGGGGTTCCTTCTGCCAGAAAGGATGGAAATTAGTGACAAAACTGTGGTGACAAGAATTGTTCATCTTTCATTAGGCATGAGACAGAAGCATTAAATGTCCACGTCCAGCAGACACCTGAACTCCAGCTCTCAGCTTGTTGCTCTGGATTTTCCCTTAAAACACTGCCATTATGTTTTACCTACACACTAAGCAGCAGCACAGGATGTCAGGAATGCTCAGGAAGGAGGAAGATGCTGATTTTGTATAGGGGATCCAGGAAATTGGTGGTCAGGTAACACAGTCCCGACAGAGCCAAATGCTCGAAAAAACGACTCCGTGTAACTCAGCCACTTCACTTTGGGGCAATTAACACCTGTTTGGACAAACCCACACAAACTACACCAGCCCAAAACACTCACATTTGTGGGACTACTCAGGGAAATTGTTATTTATACATCATGGAAATTAAGCCAAAGGAGGCACCAGTTTTAGCCCATCTGTGTGTAAAATCCCAGGCAGCAGTGAGCTGTGTGCACACGTCCCAGCAGGGAGCTGCCACTGCTGCACCTCGGTGTCCTGCTCTAACACTCCAGTTACTCCGGCTTTGCAATTGGTGTTTAAGGACATAATACTTGGAACTTCCCCGAACCACTGTCTAATGCAGAACTGCTGTAGAATACATTTAAAATCAATTTGGTCCTGGAGAATATCAAGAGCTGCAGAGTTATTCAGAGAGGAGACAGTGAGGGATGAGGCAGGAGGAGACAGGAGATGGACAAGGAAAGGACTGTGACATAAATGAAACATTCACAAACAGAACACCTTTTCCATGTTCAATTTGTATATTCATTTTTCAGGTTTCACATTTTGCCTTGACTGTAATTACACCTCTCCAAGCAGATCCCAGTCCTTTTATTGAAGGGAAGCAGCAAGCACCTTAGATCAGAAGTGAGCTGCAAGAGCAGGCGGCAACTGAGCACAGAGCAGGCTTGTGATAAATGTTCTAAAAAAACAGTTGCTTCACAACTTGTCTGTAAGAACGGGTATTAAGGATTTAAAGTGCCTCTGGTTTTAAGTAAAAAATTAAGCGTTTTCTTTTACTAAGGGATTTCTGCTGGCAGAAATGAAGAATAAAGCCTGAAACAGTATTTCAATGTGTTCCTTAATACGCATTTTCCTCTAGTAAAACCAGCAGGGAAAGTGTCCAAATTACTCTCCACTAAATGCCAGTATTATATTTCCAGTAAAAGTCTAGTTCAAGCAGGCATCAAAATATTTCCACTTAAGATCCTTTTAGAATCAAACTCTTCAGAGAATGTTGTTGTCCATAACTACACTTCACCCGACCTCTCTGTTCAGCATTTTGTTCTATATTTGAATTCGAGATGACGTTTCTACAAGTTGAAAAATTCATGTTAAAAAATTAATTCAATGCATATTTGGATGCAGTAGATAAAGCAGGTTTTTTCAAGAAAATAACCTCTACTATCTTATTATTAAAGCCACTGGAAAAAATATTAGCCTTTGGGATTTCTGTCTCTGAACTATTTACAACATAATAGCTGCAGTGAAGCATCACCAGAAATGTACAGTGTATTACACACACAGTCGCAACAAACATCTGTGAAGAATCTATAGAAATAACACAACAGATAGAGAATTTGCAAAGGAAGAGATGAAAAGCCTAAAGAAAACGCTCCACTCCGTAAAGAAAAATCATAATTGCTTTTCAGTGGTTTGCTTATTTTTGCTACAAAATACCTCCCCTTTAAAAATCTATAAAACTACGGAAATGCTCCAATTCTACAGAAATTTCTTTGCTGGAAATGCAGTAAAGTGGAACTTTAAAAATGACTGCAAGACAAATTCTCCACGAAGAGAAATGTTACCTATTTAGAATAAACAAATAAATGCAGTTAGTCCGGCTCTCCAAAAACTAACAAACGATGCTGAATATTCCTCTCAGTCCTGGATGTCAAACCATAGAACAAGAATAAAGCATTTGTAAGTCTCCAAAAGGAGACCTTGCAATTGGAATTCACATCTTTGCCAAGTGAAAGCTTTTCGGCTGTTGTCACCGTCTCATTGTCATTCCACTCACTGTGGGTTCCCCAGGGCCCAGAACAGGAGTCCTGGCATTATTAACATAGCAGATTAATAGCAGTGGGAAAAGACATTTTCGCAAACATGCTAAATATTAATATTAATCGATAACAATTTATATTTCCTAACTTGAGCCAGACAAACATACCCCTGCCGTGGAGGAGAGGGGGAGGGCAGAGCAAGGAAAGGGACAGTGGCAACAGACTCTGCGGAATAAAAGGGAATCAGTGAATCAATGCAGGACAGAGGACTGAGCCGTGAGGTGGGTGTCAAAAGCAGAGCTCCATTTTCAGAGGCACAGAGGCACACATTTTAATGCCACAATATAAGTTGGATTTTCCATCCCTGGCCAAAATATTCCAGTGAAGCTCACCGATTTTACCTCACACAATAAACAGCAGAGCTCTGCAGAAACGGTGAAAAATTGCTTCAGACTATTTTTACCATCCTGAGTATTGCTTTACTCTGCAAATCGTATTTCCCCAACACCCATAACACGATATAGAGAATTTTTTAAGTCAGATATGCACAAATTTACCAAATTTCCAGATTAGTATTTCAAGCTATTTTCTACCACCTACCCCATCTATTTTAAAGCAAAAAAATCTATAAAACTTGGTGCATTTTTTCTAATGGACCAGCCCAGGCAAGTTTTTCAATTCAGTCTTTGAAAGTCTTTATCATTATCTCACATACTTTTTAATTATGAGCAGCAAAAGTAGAACACACAGTCCTACAGCTAAAGAGGTTCCCAAATTATCCACCCCTCAATGTCTGCGTTGATTAAACCAAATCAAACCATTCCAGTTCAAGACCTCTTAGCAGAAAGAAAACAATCCCAGTCAGTCCCTGAGCTGAGTCCCACTAAATCCATGTATAACTGAGGGAATTTTTATTCACAAAATCCACGGGCACATTTTTGCAGCAGCCTCAGACTTGAGTTTGACCCAAGAATCATGTTTTTCCCAGACCCGAAAGTCAAGTGAAGAGTTCCCTTCTAGAGAGGTGTTAACCACAGAGACGAGTTTCTCAGATTAGATGGGGACTGGGAGCATATGTTTAATCCTAGTGCTTTTTCCCCCTGAAGTCTATTTACAAGTCACTTCTGACTGAGAAAGTGCTCCTAGAGTACTTCTGCAAAATGTAGGACAGGGATAACAGCAAGTTCAACAAATGACGGTGGGATGTAACCAATCCTTCCCTATGCCATGGGAACACAACACAGGTAGGTTTCCTGAAGATTTTTCAGATGGGTTCCAGGACCTGTCCAAGGAGCTGTGAGCAAATGTTAGCAGCAGACACATTCATAGGAATCTCAGGATCTCCAGTGGAAATTCGCCCAATGCCAGGGAACTGTGTGGGATTTTTACACCCATTCAATTCACAACTACACCACAGTGTCCTCGTGGCTTGGCTTGACATGTCCATTAGCATTATTTTTAAGCTGATTTCATTAGATTCTGTCTTAAGTGCAAATAAGGGAAGATGTGGGAGCAGGAGGAAGATGGAGCCTTTGCAGGGCACACAGCCACGTCCAGACAGAGGTACCCATCCTGCTTCCCTCTGCTGTTCTCCAAAGTAACCCTGGGTGTTGCACCCACCACCTGGCCCTATTTAAAGCCACCACATTATTCTAAAAAGGATTATTTATACTAAAAACACTCCTGGGACTACTGTATTTGTATTTCAGGGCTGCTGCATCCCCTATTTCCTCACTGCTTTAATATAGCCCGAGGCAGAGCGGGTGAAATGACTTGCGATGCCACTGTAATTTTTATCAAGGCTTGTTCCTGGTAAAAAGCCTCTTTGTTTCAAAGAAATGTGATTTGGCCTTTTTCCTCCTCTGCTCTATTCCTTGGTTAATATACCACTTCCACTTGCCCTGGGGCTAAGAAAGGTATTCCATGGAATTGGTCAAATCTCACTGTTTTTCTTCTAAATCACAACTGGCTTTTTTTCCTCGACCCTTGCTAAGCACTATCTAAGCTGACAGTCTGAACTTCAGATTTTATTTGTGCCTTAACTCTTCAACTCCTGGATTTTAGCAGTCACATGGCCATGTTAAAGAGATGCATGTCAGGGCTGGACAATCTGCCATGGCAAAGGAGACTGTGGCGATTAAAGGCAAGACAGGAAGGAGGCTCTGGCTAATGTTATTTACTACTTGAGGCAAATTCAGCCACCTCTGAAAGAGGCATATTCAGCCATGTATTCATTTACTATAAATTTGAAAATAAGTACCTTCTGCCCAGCTGACAACTTTCAATCTCATTCATGGAGTTTAAAAAACACTTTTCAAGGATAATTGCAAAAGAATATATTAAAATATAATATAAATGGGGAAAAAAACACATCGTGAAGCATAAGAATTTACATGTGACATTATGGAAGCTCCAATTCAGTGAGTACAAACTCACCGATAAGTTACTAAAAATATGAATGGATCTTCAGTGTCCTAGGCAAGGCCAAAACTGTGTGTGTTTTAGGTAAGTACCAGCAGACTTTTACATAGGTTACTAACTTGAATTTATACTTTTTAAAGTCCTTTCAGACAACAGGCTCTTTGCTTCTTATGTACCACAAAGAATTTGCTTTTAAACACAGTAACGCTTAACCCAGATTTGAGATTGCTTCATCAAGTTTTAATTCACTGTCTCTCATTGACAAATGGGGCAGACTTTCCTGTGAAATAGGTGCCAATGAAATACACTTCGAAAGCAGAAGCTGCAGCAAGATGATGTTCACTGTTCTCCTGCATTTATATAATCCCCACAGTCTCTAATACAATGTGGAAAGCACAGGAGTTAAGATCCTAATGGGATCTTCAACAGTCTGCAGGAGAGCATCTCCCTCCTGACTTACACAACAATTAATGATCCCTGATGCAGGAAGTTTGTGCTACTGTTCAGTGATTTAAACACCTTCCTAAACTTTGCTGCCCATAAAATTGTATCCATATAAAGTGGATTGAAATTAAAAAAAAATGGCATTCTGCTTTCTTGTGGCTCTTCTGAGGTGGCTTTCCCAGCTGCAGCAACCGTGGTGACATTAAAATTAAATTCAGACAGGGAAAGAGTTCATTAAGGGAAACACAGCCCAAAAGTAGACAAAGACTTTAACGTCTCCCAGGACAGCATCTACACCTTGTTGTGAAAAGCAATGCATTTTCAAGCAGTATAAACATTTCTCCTTGTGTTCACTAAGAGCCTCTGCCCAAGCATCCCTGCAGAGAGCTGCAGCCGTGAGCATGGGAGATGGCCTGTGCTGGAGCACATGGGCACCGTGCTGCACAGGGACCCTGCTCACCAGCAGTCATTCCAGACTAACACTGAGATCTTCTGTTTGTTTGTTTTAAAACTTCCTCATGTTTTCCTTCTCTGATCCTTCCCATTTTGCTGCTCCCTAAATAGCCCAATATAGCAGAACTTGGAAGATGTTAAAGATCTCCACCAAGTCAAGTGGTGTTTTTCTGCATATCGTGACTTTAGAAAGGTGAAACTGCTCAAAGATTTCCCATACTTGTGTGATAAAACAAGCCCTTATAGCAGCGTGATTTGACATTTGTTTTCCACTTAATGGCAGGATTTTCAAACGGTCCTTCACTGCTCAGCTTGGCAAGAGTACAAACACCATGGCTGATGCAGGCGAAGCTCCCGGATCATCTCCCTGGGAGCTCATCTCTAGATCAGTTCTGGAAACCAACCCACAGGACTCAGTGTTCCCACAGCTCTCTGGAACTGGAGGGACTGGTGGGCTGCACCTTGCATGTTGAGAGAGTCCTATGCTCTATAGATGGCATCTGTAAGGCAATTATCTCACTAACAGGGTCCAGAGTTTCTCATTAGCACAGACAGACCCCAAAGTCCTCATGGAACCAAGCCAAACTCTTTTGTAACTACCTGTGAGACACAGCTCACCAGTTAGCAGGTGATCAAGTACTGGTTCCTGCCACAGTGCCAAAAAATTCTGACTTCAAGGCCACTGCCTGTGCCATGTCATTCCTTCCCCTCTCAGCCCATTCCTGAAAGCCACCGGGACACAAGGAACCTCCCCCCAAGGCCACTTCATGCCCAGGCTCGGTAGCCAGTGTTAACAGCTGTTGGAGCACAAGTGCAGTTGGAGGCTGGATTGGGTGAGGCAGAGAGGAAGAAGATGGCTCAGCAAGCACAGCGAGGGGGGCTGTGCCAAAGTTCTGTGCCCAAAAGCAGCCTTGAAAGGATGAAGGGAGGCAGAGATCCACCACCCACCACCATTGAACACTCATCCTCACTCCACGACACCAAACCTCTTCTGTTTCCCTTCTCCTCTCCCTCCCAATGCAAACACAGACACAAACTTTCACAAAGCCCCTGTGCCTCTGAACAAACCTCTCTGGAACACAAACAAAATCCTCACCAACACTTGCCACATCCTATCACAACCGTAATAAAGATGTTTATAGTTTTAACCATCAAATAAAGTGCTTAATTCCACCGAGCTTGTCCCCTCCACTCAGTCACTCACACAGCTTCATTTAGCAGGCCAGCGGTAAAAAAAATTCATTAATTTTTATTAACAGGGAGAGCCATTTGTTCCCTGTGACAATATTTGACTTGTCGAAATGATTTTCACCTCTGCCATGAGGTGCGCGCTCCCCACATACATCACCCGATTACTCCAGGAGCGGCCAGAGTTGCAGTCATTAGCCAGTGAATTAACGACAATCCACAGCGCTATTAATCACGCTGACAAAAGCGTTAGCTTGCTGCTGACCCGAGCATGGCTCTGGGACACGAGCAGAGGAAAGGAGAGCACAGCCACAGGGCCAGGAAAGAAAAGGATTTTTATTTTTTTTTTAGGCTGCTGAGGCAGGGAAAAAAGGGATGGAGAAAGAGAAATTACATAGTAGAGTGGAGCAGAAGCGAGACACATGGAAACTGAGGAAGGCACAAAGGTGCCAAGAGGAGGAGGAAAGGAGGAGAAACATCAGGTCACCTACTGTAACTCAAAAGTACTTCCATTAAGCACCATGTATTAATTTCTCTCTAATTGCCTGGGTGGTTCTGGGAGCCCATTCCACTGCCTGTCCCCAGGCACAGCCTCCCAGTGAGCCGGGCTGATTCCAGTGACTCATTGCCAGTTCCCATCTCCAGCCACTCTCCTTCCTCTCCCCACCTTCCCCTCTGACCACTGCTGCTCACGCAGCCCATAGCTCTGCCTACGAACAGAAACTCAAAGCCATGGTGGTGTAAGGTTGTGCTTGGGATGAGAACACCTACCCTAACCCTGCCATCCCTCCCGTGCCTTCCGAGGAGCAGAGGGCAGGAATGGCCACCTCTGCCATCAGCAGCACTTTCCAAGGGCCAGTTGTGGAAATTCTTGGAAACACAGTTGGTTTGATCAAAGCTCCCTCCCAAAGGCCTCTCCTCTCTCCCCCTGAAGATTTCACGTAACCACATTTCGTGAGGAACTCAATGAATCCTCCTACCCTGCTTCCAAAGTAACAGTGCCTGAGAAGTGCTGGCTCCCAGCTCACAGAGCACCAGCCACTTCTGCCTGGGAACACTTTGAAAGAAGCTGTCATTGGAACACACGGCGCTCTCTGGCACATGGCCCCTGTGTCTCTGCTTCAACGTGCCTTCTGATTTCAAGTTTCTGAGCATTGTGCAAAGCATTCACAAGAGATACACACCAAACCCAACCACTGCAATTCCTCCAAAATGATTTTTTTTTTAACTGGCACAGTGTTTGTGCTCTCTAGGACAGCAATCAGAAACAATACATGCATTTGACCACAACTTTTAAATTGCAAAACACCGTCAGCAGAAACACCCAAAAAGGGCAACCCGGAGAAATGTAGTTCCTGCCCAAATGCATGAGGAAGGAGACTTACACATGCTCTGTGGAAGTGGAGGAACAGGGAAAAGAATGAATCTTTGCAATCGTTTTGAATGTTCCTGCTGTATTGTACAGGCAGAGGCAAAGGGACTGCATTCTTGCAGTCTTGCCCTGTACCATCCCTTCGTAACTCCCACTAAGCAGCCTCAACAGTGAGGCCATTGAAAGTTATGAAGATAATAAAAGCATGGTGAGAATTCCAAAAATCCCTTTGGAAAGATTTCACTGCTTTTTCCCTCGATGGCCTAGTAAGGGATTTAACAGAGAATTTTCAGAAGTGCTCCGTGGATTCTTCCCCCCAGTTATAAGAGCACACCCAGCAAAGCAGTGTACCCTGGCCTGCTGTGACCCAAGCTGCAAGGATCAGTGCTGTGGAGTGGCTGTTGGGGTGTTCAGTGTGTTACCACCTCCAGGAGACATCACATCTCCATTGCACCAACCACCCCACCACCTACCAATCCATCCCCTGCACCCTCAGCTCCGTCAGCCCCAGTTTATCTTTCTCCTAAACCTTTTTCTAAAAGCAGTAGGACTGCTACTAAGCAGGTTGATGCTGTTTCCCTCTTACCATACAAAATAATTCCAGAACCTGTTTCTTGTTACTCACTTTCACTGCTTTAATTCTCCTCTTGCAGCGAGGAATGTCGTAAGGAAAGCTGGGCTCGGAAATCCATGATTTCCTGCCAGTTAATTCATTTCAGCAAAACAGAAGGCAAGGTGATATTCCCATTTAATGTTGCAACTCAGATACAGTAATAACCAGGGGCTATAAGGGATCCCATCTGCTGCCATTTTCTCTCACTGCTGGCAGCCCCACGTACCCACCTTGTGCCAATTTATCCTCTTCCACCCTGAAGCCATTTTGACCCATTTACAACTTCTACGAATTTAAACATCAAAGCAGGAACAAGAACCAGTCTAGGTGCAAACCACTAACCCTGCTTCCACGGCACACTGCTCACCCATTTGAATCAGCCAAGGTTCCTATGGCCTTATGCAAAACACAATCAACTGCCTTCCATTTTTAAGACCTCTGTTTTGATGCAAAAAATAGCATTAACACTAATGCAGCATTCTCCCATCTCCCTCAGGCAGGAGCCCTTCCTCCCTCCCTGGTCTCTTGACTCACATAAAGAGCACAACTGCTGGAGGACATGAAAGAAAGAGGCGGGGAAGAAACACTCAGCCTTACTACACCCTCTTCTACAGATCCACCCCATGAGTATCTCCAACTTCCTCAGTAATTTTACATTCAGCACCCCCATCTCCTCACTCACAGGCAGGACCTCACTGGTCTGAGTAATGAAATGAACTCATTTAACAACTGGTGGTTGCCTCTCCGTTCCACCACCTTTCCAGCCCACCGACACCCAGGCTACTCACACTCTCCACTAGTGATTATGAAGATTTTCATTGAGATTTGATAGCTAAATCCAGAAGGATTTACCATAAAACTTAATACAACTCTGTCCTGAAGAGTTCTCTACACAGACACATTTCTTCTTCCCGTATCAGCTCCTGCTAGAAATACTTTTGTTGGGCCATAGACCATGGCAACGTGATTCACATTCCAGGCTGCCCAACAACACCAGCAAAAGGCAAAGTCTCCTCTTCCCTACAACTTGGAGTTTGCCAGGTCATAGCATACAAGAGTCAACTGCAGTCGAACAAACGATTTTTCTGCCTTTGAAGCTATTATTAAGAAAAATATGTAAGATAAAAATATTTTTACATTTTGCTCCTGACTAGCCAGCAACAGTTCCACATTGTTTGAAATATTGACTGTTAGCACAGGGAACTTAAAGCTTTCTCTTTAAGAGGAAAATTCTTATGTTCTCAACCAGGTGTCTAAATGACTGTTATTTTTCACTGCTTATTTTTCAGGAAAAAAATGCAGATGCACTGAAAATGTACCAATCAAAATCAGCATTTCATTTTTATTCAGAACTTAATACAGCTACTGTCCTCTAATACTGGCTATTAATAATACCATCCATCCAGAACAACAAAAAAAACCCTCTTCCCTGTAAAGAATACTTCTGAAAAATACATAAATAAATCTAAATTTTTGTCTCTTCTGTATCTTTTCAGTGTTTAAACTTCTATTGTGCAGCACCAAACTTCACCAAAGTCCACCTCTGCACCTAGTTTGGTGCTAAGCCTTTCTTTCCACTGTCCTGTCATGGCCATTCCCATTCTATCCCCCTCTCAATAGGTCATTTTGCATCTCACCTGAAAATTAGCCAGTACAGCTCTGAGACAGTGAACAATGAAATGAGCTTCTCTGTGTTTATTTTTGTCTTACCCATTCCCGAGAGCCCTTCCCATTGAACTCACTATTCTAATCACAGCACCTCCGTGTTTCTTAGATCTGTGCTCTGGACTCTACTGATCTAAAAAAGTGAGGAGTAAAAATTAGGATGTTCCTGTACAGCAAATGATAAAAGCTGTGAAAGCATGCTGCTGCTCCACAGATAAACTGGGAAACCTTTTCCAACCAATACCTGGATATGATCCTTGCTATCCCAGATCATTCTTAAAGAAAAAAATCATTTAAAGAGCTCAGTGCATATTAAATTACAACAGATTTTTTTTCAAGCTTTTAAATTAACTGAAAAAAAAATTAAAAAATTAGATCAACTCAATTCACAATTTGTTTTTCTAAATCTGGGACATCTCGGTCCTTTCGTGCCTTCTCTTTTCCTTTTTTAAATTTAGGTCATTTCAGGTCAGAGCTGAGCTTTAACTTTTCTGAAATAAAACACTATAAAAAATATTCAAGTCTCTGCTTGGATATTTCATTATTTTCCACTTTTCTGATCAAAGCTGCTTTCCAAATTCTACTTCCAATACTTTTTTATTCTTTAATAAACCAATTAGCTGCTAAAAGCCCCCAACATTACTTAGATCTGGACAGATGTCCTACACAGAGATGGCAATTTATCACTCATGCCAACTTTTCTGGATTTCCAAGAGTCGTCAAGGCATTTACGTAAACATCAGCAAACCAAGGAGATGAATCTGAACTCGATCACCTCCACTGTGTCCACACCAGCATCCGTGTCAAGTTTGCCCTGCTTTTGTAAACACTGAGAGATCCAGAGATCACAAAAAGGAAAATCTGGCGCTTAATGTTTTTTCCGTACTGCTTTCTGGCTGCTTTATATCTTCTTCTGAAATGCATGGTGAATGAAAACATTAAATGTTTCACAGACTTTTCAACTTAGGGTCTTCATCCCCACATATTTTTCATATTACTCATATTCCCCTGCTTGAGTTAAACTCAAACAGGCCTGGAACAACTTCATTAACATAAAACCACATGATAATAGGAAACAGAGCCTTTTAATGGTTTATTTTCTTATTATCTTGTGATATATTTCATCTTCTCCCCCTTTTCAGAGTGCTACTACATTCTGTTTTCACTCTGCTCACTGGTTCTAACTGAGCCCCTGCTTGGCAGCAGGGAGCAATCGCACATCCAGCAGCAGATCCCATTAACTCCAGGCACTTTGAAGCTCACAGGCTACAAAGCACAATGTCACTACCTTAGGATATACATTAGACCCAAACTTAGCACACCCTGAAACCTCTTCCACTTTTACACACCAGTTGCAGTGTTGGTGCCATACAATCACCCGATAAAGGCAGTAGAAACACAGGTTGGTCTGTGCTGGGAGACATGAGGGTGCCATAGGTGCCAATTTGGGATCGATCCCATCACTCTGTTTGGTCCCAGGGCAATCCCAAAGGTGCCAGTACCAGGCACACAATGGCCCGTGTTTAGCTTCATCTCAACGTATGACCATGCTATGCCTGACCTTACCCACATAACACCACAGGATGCCACGCATCATCTGTGAAAAAAACTCTTCACCCTTTAAATTTTGTAATGATTCATAGGCTGAGATGGTCAGGGAACATGACAAGGGAAAGTCTTTTGCAATAACACATTTTCCTTTGTCCCAAGACCACAATTTCAAAATTCTGGCGTTGCAACATTTTTTATGAAGGTTAAAGGAATCTGAACATCATGAGACACAGCATCTGTTTCAGGATGGCTCTTCTGACTTATTGCAGTCATTCTTACTTCAGTAATGAATAAAACATTATTTACAGGATTTCTCTTTCAAATATTTGCTTTTATTGTCCTGCCTTTTTAAAAAATGTCTCAAAAAGCTTTCACAGCAGATTAAATGTTAAAGAATTGCTACAACTTCCTCACTATTTTGTACACGATAACTCAAACCCTAATTAATCAAAAAACGCAAGGTAAGTGTATTATGTCTGACTACAAAGTACATTAACTTAGGATTCATTGACTATATTTAATCTGTTGCTTGAGAGGCTCAGTAGCAGCCCTAGACTCGTCTTTAAAAAGGAATGGCAATTTCTAGGATTCACATTCTATCATAGCTCAAAGTAGGTTCTCTGAATAAACGGGAGATGGAAATCAGTGAGATATATTAGCACCAGTATATATTTTTCATTTCCCTCTGTCTCTGCTTCCAAAAGAATATTGGTGATGAATTTGCAAATGGTTCTGGATTATGACAGAGTTTTTTACCCTTCATTATTTATCCCCCCACTGAACACCTCTATTAGAGATTACAGTGACAAATGCATGAATAAAAGGCAAAGACAATATTTTAGCACTGCGGTGTAAATCTCCTTTTACGCATTATTAATTTAAAGAAATCCATTACACCATACAGCTCTGAGGGGAAGACAAGGTTACATTAGAACTGTTATAGGCAGCTGGAGGTCAGCTGAAGACAGAGCCCGCTGCCATCACCCTCGGATGCTCAGGCTCCCAGTGCCTTTCTGGGAAACCTGCATTGCTTTCATATCCTTCTCCTTTTCCATTATTTCTTCGCTTTTATTTAACACAGGCAAGAGGTGGCTGACAGCCTGGATGAGTTCTGTGTATCTCAGACTGGGCATTTGTGCCTCAGACATGGCTTATTCTCCAAGTCCTGCAGAGGGGCATGGAAGGAACCACGTCTCAAGGGCGAGAGATGAATGAACACCCCTCCTTTGCCAACTCTGCACGTTCAGCCCTCCGCTGGAATCGCAAAGAGAAGTGTGTGTGGTGATGGGAGAGGAAGGAGAGAGAAATTAGCACTTGCTGAAGAAGGGCTTCTGTTGTGGGCCTTTAATTCACTGTGACCTGGACTAGGGCCCAAACTTGTATCACACGGGCCACCCACAGCTGCTAGGTAGCAAAAATGGTGACCTTGCTCTATCTAGGCTCCCTGTTTGTAAAGCCTTCCATGAAACAACCAAACAAAAATTATTCCTTCTCCTCTCCTTCCCTTTTTTCTCTTCCTAAAGACAGGGCTTAAATCTTGGGCAATATCCTACAACACAGAGCTAAGCACAGCTTTGCACAGAATCTCCCTCGCCACCCCTTCAACAGAGCAAGAAGGGGAGGAAATGCTGCTCCTATCAGGAGGAAGGAAATAGGAAAACAGATGGAAAGTACTCAGAATTGGAACAAGTGTGTTTTAAACAATACAACAGGTCCCTTTTACTCCAAAATAACAGAACACTTCTGTGGAAATCTATACACAATCATGCCATTGACAACAAAGATAACAGGGAAATAATTCTGTGAACCTGAACTGAGAGTACTTTTTGTGAGAGACGCTAATCACCAGAGACAATCTCCGTATAGCTCCCATCATGCAAACCCCAGCCTTTGATTTCACTTTATTTAAAAAAAAATAAATCTTGCAACAAAAGACTTGGGACTAAAATACCCCAGTGGCTTAAAAAATACCCACCCATTTGCAAGCTTTTATCACCAGTTCATTTCTTGTGCTACAATTGCCCAAATTATTTGCAGTTCATCTGCTCAACAAATCTAGTCTTGGTTTGTGCTTTTTCACTTACAATCTTCCAAGAGATTACATGTTGCCCTTATTCAACTCAATCCCACAAACACAGATGAAACACAGGATGGCACAGATTTCTCTAGGATTCGGTGTGCTTAAAGAAATCACAAGCCACTCAACAGATAGTAAGGATGAGCAGCACTGGAACAAACACACAACTGGAATGTCTGAAAAACGAGAGCTTTCTGTTCTATTTTCTGCATCACCATGGGTTTAGGCACTCGAGGCTACGTGTTTGAAAATGGAGGGTTTAAACACACAGCCCCTGAAGCATCACAACAATATAGACTGAGCACCTACTCCTGCCCCCATTGACAAAAAAGTTAACCTCCAGTTTTAAAGGGATTTGCAACAAACTCATAAACTGAAAGGTTCTTGCCCTTTAGGGCTTTGTCCTTCAAAAGAGGAACACTTTATCACAGTGTTTGTACCACACATTGTCACCCGAGCCCCCTTTCTGTTTCTCTACCTGGTGTTCTTACACCGTACCAGAGAGTTCTGCCGAGGTCCTGCATCATCCATCCCGGCTTTCTAATGCCAAAATCAAAGGGACTGAAGAAGGAACAGCACAGTCGGTGAAAAGCAGACCCCAGAACAGTGGAAATTTTGTTCTGAAAGGTCAGATGAGGTTTGCACGGTAATTTGTGAAATTCTTTGATTTTATGCACAGGACATACTGAATATACCCCATCTGCGGAGACAATAGTTCTGCTGCTGCTCCTGATGGCACAGCTCACAGGCAAAAGAATCCAAATAAACACAAAGGAGGAGGAAAAACATCAAATACTAAGCTTCTCAAAAGCTAAACTCGGACTTGATCTACTTGTTCACCTAGCAGGGTTGGGAACTTCTCCCAGTCATCAACTTTTAAAATAAATTTTGGGGAAATAGAGTTGAAATTTTTTTTAGCTTATACATTATGAAACAAAAAAAATCCATCCTTTCATAGGTGAAAGGACATTGGGAAACACATGCTTATCATACATACTGCTTTAAGCTTTCAAGACTGATTTTAGAAGTCCCAGTGTTTGATACCCCATCAGGAACACGAAAAAGGAAGTGTCTGTGTAGAATGAAGGTACCTGCAGATCCCTGAAAAACTGAGTTTAAGATGTTTAATATTGGAAACTTAAGCTCACTAGTTCTCTTTCAAAATGTAGACTATGGTTCATTGATTTCTTTCCTTCTGAACTGAGGATCTCAGTCAAGGGGGTTGAAAATAAGATACTTAATAGTAATTTTAAACCCCTAATTTGTTTGCCCTCCCCCATGCTCCCCATACCTTCACAATAAATCCTTTCAAAAACTGGAAATGCTTTAGTGAAAAGACTGATGGGAAACGTTAAAAAATATCATGCAAGCAACATCAGGTTATCTCTGTTATTTTAGGCAAAACATATTTCCTGCTTTTTTCCCTTCAGACTTACTTAAAGTCTGCTGTAGGGCTCAGGCTTCAGACTCTTCTGTCAATCACCGGTCAGAGAGGTCACTCGTACTGGGGTGTTACTGGTGTACAAGCCTCCCTCTGTAGAAGTACCCTCACCTGTACAAAGCGCTGGTGTCGGCACAGTAACCACAGCAAGCAGCTCAGGCACACACTCCAGCTCACACTGGGGCAGCAGGGCTGTGTGGGAAGAGTTCAACCCTGCTCAGCAACACACCCGGACCCAGCTGCAAATTCCAGCGGTGCGGAGAAGGCCACAGCGCGGCACAGAGGGGCTGCCCAGGAGGAGGAAGGGCTGCGGAAGCAACTTGTGTGATTTTCTTATTTCTGGGACAGGGGATACCTTGTGCCAAGACTTTTCCTCTACAGGGACTTGAGCTTTTAAAACATTAACGTTTTATAAAATACAACACGTGAAAGCCCCCAGTGTCACTCTCTGCTTCACAAGTGTCTGAAAAACTGCCAGGGAAATACCACAATATACTGAAATTTATGTAAGAATCACATAAATACTTCCATAAGCCCTCACTGGAGTTGATGAAAAGGGTCATTATTGCACCTCAGTGATCCTGTCCTAATAAAAAAAAAATTAGTCTGTTTAATAACAGTGCATAATGAAGACTGTAGAATAAAGCAGTGGATAATTTGTCAGTGATTAGAAGGTCAATGGGTCAACTTATGAACAACTGAGCTGCTTCACCTGAGGGTAGCAACTTATGTAAGAGGAGAAAGCCCCTCCTTTGTCTCAGTTATCTCACCACTGGTACATTATCAAAATAAAGCTGTAATTTATCAGTCACGAGGGAGACACAGCCAGGTAACCACAGTGCCTATCAACAGAGCCTGGAATTCTCATGGCTTGTTTGAAATGCTTTTAAAAAACAAGAATTATTTTTCCAAATGCAAATACTCTCCCCCTTTTCCTTCAAAAGGCAAACTGCACGTTCACCACAAACTTATTATGGGATTACATCACTTCTGCAGAAATGCTTTTTTATCATATCCATCTCAAATGGGAAATTCTGCAGAAATAACCAAGTATTTGCTCAGTTTGGTTTGTAACCCCAGCACCGTTTACCTCTGATCCCAGCCTGGATTCAAGATCTAATTCAAGATCTATTAAACACAATTCCATGCTGGTCTCATTGCTGAATGATCCACTGCAAAAATTCTTCTTGAGAAATCCATAAAAGGTGAATTATTACCTGCCAACCCCCAAATTGTAAATTCTGTATTTTTCAGCAAACAGTGGCTTTTCTCACTCACAGCTAAAAGAGAAGAGGAAGCCCCGTTCCTCACACTGGGCTAGTTTCTGGCGACATTGTCAGCTCTAGCCAGGGAGGAAAATTCAGAACCATGAACTGCAGGCTCATGAGATCTTCCCAGTACCCTGCACGTATTCACATACACGTGTTAGGGGCCAGTTTTTATCCTCACATGCCTACACCTAGCCACAACTCAGGTTATAGTTTGTGGGTGAAGTAATGTCAATTATACAGGCTACAACCACGATTAAGACCATTGTAGATGCAATAGAGACAAAAACTACACAAGGTCTGTGCCCAAAAACTTTACACCTGAACAAACAGAAAACCACAGGGTTTTTTTATCCCAATGGTACAGATGAGAAACTAAATTCTAGAGATATAAAGTGATTTGGCCAAGGTGATAGAGCAAGGGCTAAATCCTAATACTGAATCCCATCTTAAAGCCTTTGCCACAAAACCGTCTCTCCTTTTCACAGCTGGGGCTCACACTGGGCTACATAAATAGCTGAACCCTACTGCCAGGGATCTCTGTAGACATTCGGGTCACCTTTAATATGAGCAGAAACCTGTTCTCTGCCTGTGCTCTGCAGCAGAAGAGAGACGATCCTGCAAAGTGCTGAGCACGCCTCCTGGGAGCATCCCGATCCGTCGGTGGGATAATGAAAGTTCCCCTTCTCTAAGCACAGAGCTTCAAAGTTCCTTGAAGATTACAGGTATCATCTTGGCAAAGGTTTTCACTAACAATGTGTTTAAGTATATGGCATAGCGTGACCTGATATTCCCGTGTTCCTTTTGAAAATTTAATTCACAGGTAGACAACAAAGAACATCTCTGACCTCTGAAAAGGCTGAAAGTTCACTCTGAACCTATACAAATGCAAATAAATTTTACATCAATGTCAAATAATTTAAAAGAAACGTAATTATTCCATTTATTTCTAATAAAGACTAAAGCAGGCTAAAATATTATCTACAGTTTGCAGTGCACAGACACACACTGAATCAGGTAAAGCATCTGTTTCATAAGATCAGGTTCCATTCAGAGTCAGGGGATAGAAAAGCTCACTGAATTTGAATTGATAATAACATTGTGACTTGAGCTCCGAGGAATTCCCCCCGCCTGCAACCACCTTTTTTTTTTCTCCTTAAAATAATTAAATTGGATGAGGCAAGATACCTGATCAGTTAACTTTTCCATTCCTCCATTTCCAATGAAATAAAATCTAGCAACAAGTTTTTGCAAAAGATTGTGTTCTATGCCAGTGGGTCAGTGGCCAATTTAACCATAACAAATAATAGTCTAGTCTTTCAAAGTTTCAACTATTTTTTTTAAGGGAAAAAAAGAATTCGAGGGCTAGAAGACAGTTTGGATTTCCTCTGCATTTTTACACTGCCAAGTCACTAGCAGATTTTCCCTCTAGCTGGCGAACACATCTCCCCAGTGAACACGTGTAAACTGCAGCTTCAGACAACCCCATCGCTGCAGTCACGGGCGTTCACTACAGGCACATTTGCTCTGAAAGTCAGTCCTTAGCAGCACAGAATTCAGGTCACGTCCAGATTCAGCGCATCTTTCTTGGCTTTGCTATTTGCATTCTGCAACTTAAACGGCCCTGGCTGAGGAGGAGTTAAAATATTTCAGTTCTGAGTTAAGGAACCGTAAGAGTTCTAGTCCAGAGACACTTTTCACCTCCTTGCCGATGGTGATTCCATCTTCCCCTGCACCTCTTTTGTTTTGAGAATTTTGGAGTATGCAGGCTTGTGTAATGCAGAGATTGCTTCCAATTTAATTTGGTTGTTTTGTCTTTTATCATAATGGAAACGAGCACAGGATCCTTCTCAGGCTTTTTGCCATATAAAAGGATGCAGACTTTAGTCTTGTGGTTCCTCAGTGATGGGGGAGGGAGAGCAGGGGGAGAAGGATTAAATAAAATGCTAACTGAGGGTAACACAGGAACTTCTGAACAGCGAACGAGACCCAAAACCTACTCTGGGACTCTATGAATTAACTTTTGCCTAAGTATTATGCATAATCTGCTGTATCCCCCAGTCATCTAAAAGAGCCCTTGCCACATTTCATGGAGACGAGCACGCCAGTGAGAGACCCGATGAGCAGGTCAAAAAATCCACTGGGGATTCAAATGGGTAGAGACAATATCCATTACAAACTCAGCCCCGAGCCATGCTAACAGACTGTGTTTCTCTGAATGTCTTTGATTTTCTAAGGATCTGCTAAATGGTTGGTGCAATCGCACTCAGTTCATTGCCTGCTCCGGCAGCTCACTCCAGCCTCTTGCTGTTGAGGTTTCTTCCTGCAAGCTGTAGGACTGGACCTTCAGAAGTGACCTGCACCACCTGGGGGCTGCTCACTGCAGACACCAGTGCCCCAGCTGGACAGCCAGCCTTTCCGAGCAAGAGGATAGCAAATAACGACTGTTGTCTTTTCACAGTATAAATATTTGAACTAATAACCATTCAGGAGAAATATGCGAAGCTTTCAGGATTTACAAACAGTTTTCCAAATTCCTGGCATTCAGCCAGGCACTTAACAGAATATCACACTACCAAGCACAAACCCAGCCACAGGTGCAAAAAGAGAAGCGTTTGGGGGGGGGGGGAGTGTTTCAGGTACACCCCAATATCAACACCCCTAACAGCTTTTCAGACAGCACTGTCTCCAGGACAGGTGGAGGTCACCAGTCTGTTTGAGATGGTGCATTAGAGAGTAGGGCACCTGGTTTAGGTGGAGCAGGTACTTCTGCCTGTGAGAAAAGACTTGGACTTCATCAAATTCACAGAAGACAACCACAACCTGTTCACCCAGATGAAAAGCTCCAAGAAAGATCACACTAAGGGATGAAAGGATGAAGCAAATACCGAGGAGCAGATGATGTAGGACTACATGTGGCTAGGAAGCCACTAAGGCACACGCACTGTCAGGCACTGGAGAGGCAACACATGACGAGATGGCAACAGCACAGGGTTTTAAATACAATCACCTCAACATTTGCATAAACCCAGGTCAGCTCCAGCTCTCCAGGCATCACTCTGAAGGCCTGCATAATGCGAGCACCGAGGTGATTCACCCTTCACGGATGGAATAAGTTACCAGTGCTCCATAATCATTATTTTAAGAATATGCCAAATACCGAAGTATTTGAGAACAAATAACACTGAATCAGCACATTCAGGAACTTTTCAAAAGCCATTTCCCAACACGTTGTATAAACCATGTGATGGGATAATCCCTGGTCAACAGCGAGTGCAGAGGACACGAAATCATACTGTACAGTTACATTGAATTATGACATGCTACAAACATGGCATGAGGTTCTCATTTGTCCATGGATCAGAAAAATTCAAACAGCTCCTCCTGCATCCTTTGGCTACCTTGCTAGCCACAGTGCTCAGTGATCGGCTGGAAACACACACAGAGTGACAAGTTTCTGATTGCACTGCTCGACTCCTCTCTAAACATGATTCAGCAAGACAAAACATGCACACCTGGAAGTGCAAGAGTGCTCCTGCTGCAGGGGTGGAGAGGCGAGAGGAAGAAACCCACACACAACACAAACAAAGCCAAACCCTTCTTAGGTATTTGTCCACCTGCTTGGACTGCACAGGACTGTAGCAAAGCAAACAACATCCCCATGCTATCAGCAGATAGCACAGTTCATGGTTAACTTCAAGTAGCACAGAACACACCTCTTCAGAAATAGCAGCAGCTCAAACAGCTTCAGAAAGAAAGAACACCCACACACCCACAGCCTTGGGAAGGGTGGATGTCCCTGGATTCCAAAAATCAAACCCCAATGTAAACGAGATGACTGCTGCTGTACATACAGTCAACATGACAGCAGGGAGAACCTGAAATACTCCTAATCCCCATAAAGCAGGATGGTTCAGCTGAAGCCCTGAAGCCTCAGATGATGTCCTTCCGGCCTGCAGGTCTGCACTCCAACCAGACCACAAACCTCTGAGGTGGGTGCTATCTCTGATAAGGGTTTGGGTGGCCCTTTCAAAGAGGACTGAACCACCAACAACTGCACTGCATTGGAGAAGGGCACAGGGTTGTCACTCCTACTGCTGTGATGTCTTTCACACTTGCCACATGATTTAGCTCACAAAAATGCTGTATGAAGCAAGATGAAACCCCTGGTCTGAATGGTAACTTTCCCTCCCAGGCTGTCTCCCTGTTCCCTGTCTCTGAAATGCCTGCTGTCACTAGCCACAGCATACAGACAGCTGAGCCACAGGGCTCATGTGTGACACGGATTCCCAGGCATCGACACCAGTTTGCCAGGTAGACAAACCAATGACATCATTACCACTCAGGAGCTGGGACACAAGCACCTCTGAGACATTACAACACCTGAGGAAGTGCCTAACATGGAACCCAGTGTCCAAAGCTAGACACTCACAACTCAGTAAAATCAAAAAAAGAAAATCAAAACCATGAGTCCAGACCTCCACATCTTGCTCCTGCCACATCAAGTTTAGTGAACACCTCTCAAGGCACAAGAGTCCTGATTCTATGAGCTAAGCATTGCAAATGAGAAAGCTCTGGATAAAATGGTAGAGCAGTAAGTAACCCCGGAGAACCAGCCTTTGAGAAACAGTGGTCCAGCAGCCTGGCTGCCAATTCGTAATCAGGAGACTGGAGGTAACGGGCTGCTCATCTGAAATTACTCCTCTGCTTCAGACAGGTGTCTCCAGAAGCACGTTTGGCAGCAGTGACAACCGCAGTAAACACAGTATTTACAAACACAACATTCATTAGGGCATGTTAATAACAGTGATATGCAGGTATTAATAATTTCTCTGCTGCATTTTAATTGTGTGGGTTTGACCCTTTGCTGTGGAACACTCACACTGGCAAAGCTTTCCCCCCACACACAAACCTTTTCTTCGAGCCATCTTTAGTTCTAAATGGAAGACTATAAAATACCTTTATTAAAGTTTGGTCTTAGATTAGCAAGAGGGCAATAGCACCACAGCTCTCAATCTACTGCACACATTTCCCCTCTAATGATAAAGTAAGGGAAAGCGATGTGATGGCTCTCTCTACCCTCCTGATTTATAACTGTCTATGACTATAGGTCAAATGAATGAAAAGCACCTGGGGAGCACGCTGCAGGAACAAGTCCTCGGTGTGATAGCAACCCCAGAATGCAGAGGAGATAGCTAGTCCCACTCGGTCAGACAAATTAGATAATTAAATGGAAACAGGCTAGATAAATTGTACTTTCTTAATTGGGTTATCAAGAAACAATAGTGACTGTGAATGACCTCACTGTCTGTGTAGTCTAACACTCCTCTCTGTAGGAACTAGGAGGGAGTTATTCGTCTAGGCCAGGGTTATTGTTGGCCTAGGAAACGAATGCTTAAGAACTACTTTCTTTTTTTCTCTCTCACCAGAAGCCATTACAGATAAAAATCTAGGTCTGCTGATTCGTAGGTGGGAGCGTACATGGGATGCAAAGAAAGGGATTGCACGAACCTTGCATTAAAAATGAACAGCACTCCCACCAGAGATAACTGATGTGCAGCAGATCAGTGGTGCTAAAGCCTGGGCTCCCTCACACCCACAGGTTTGTCATCAGTGGGATGGCTCCAACAAAATGGTTCTGTGTTCTGTGGATGTGCGCTAGAGAGAAAATACTGCGGTGCTTCTATGATGCTACAAGGAACACAACAGTCAGAAGGCAAGAGACTGGGAATTACTCGCCCCCAGCCAAGCCAAAAAAGAACCCATAATTGGGATTTTATGGCAGAAATCTTCACTGTTCCACAAAGACCAAAGTGTGCCGCTACATGGGATTTGGTACTGGGAAAGGGGAGGACAGGAGAGAGAGGAGGAAAAATTCTTAACTCCCCAATCTGTAACACATCTGTACCCCTCTACCAAGGGCAGTGGGTATGAAAGAAATAACAGATTCAAGACCACGAGATGGATAAACGACATGTGCTGAGCACAGCTCACGTCTCTCCTGCTGGCAGGTCAGTATATTCTGATACAAAGGATGTCTGAAGGCTCCTGATGTATGGCCAGTATCAGCCAGTTTCATGTGCTTGTCCTCACCCTTCTCACTCGTGCTCAGATCCTGTTATAAAAAATAATCTAAAAAATTGTCTCCAGAACTCCTCTGGGGAAAACCACACTAAACAACTCACATGCTTACTGTGCATAACGCAGACTGACCAAGTGCAGGGGTGGAAAACTGAACATATACTTTCAAAGAACATTTGAAAGAAAGAACAAGCATATGGCTTATGTTTAGAAACCTCTCTTGATTCAACAACCCTGAGGCTACAGGCTGCATTGAAGCCCAGGCTTAACTTGGTCTTAGTTGCCTGTCTGCTGTATTTTGTTAAAATAGCCCCTTTACCCTTCATTGGTTAATGAATATTAGGATCTTACTTGTCCTCAGTTATTAACATCCTGAATTTGATTCTAATTCCACACACACTTCTCTTCACTATTTACAATGTAGAAAGTAGCTGTCCCTGACAAACTAACAGTAAAAATGCATTACAGGATGTTTGAGACTTGTTAGCTCAAATGTTAAGCACTTCCTCAAAGACAGTGCTACCTAGAGCTACTTTTACTCAAGGTTCCTATTAAGATACCACATTCTTTATCCTTATTTTTATTCAAAATGACAAGAAACCAAAAACATCAAGTGTAGGCCTATTTAAGCCTCCAAGAGATCTAATGAAAAACATAACTAGGGGCTGCACCCAAGACCATGTTTAAGATTCTCTTACTATCAGAAGGCCACTGACATTCTTCAGCCAGTTGCCCAGCATGAGACACTGGCAAATTTGGGTACTTTGAAACCCAAACAAGAATTTCAAGAAGGAGAAAGGAAGCCTCTTCTGTTTCTTCTGCACTTTCTGTTCAAAGACCTCAAGCACTTGGGCCGTGTCTGCAGCCTCGCTGAAGCAGTGAAGCACTGACATTTTCAGCAATAAGGAACCTGAGGCATAGAGAAAACAGATCCAAGATAGTATCTCATCACTCCTCAACAATGGGGACTTGGGGGGGAAAATGAACACAAACAAAACAGTTGTTACCTCCAAGCCCCTCTGGCTGCCCGGTTTCATCTGCTGCAATGAGCAGGCACCAGGGGAACACCCCAATACTGCTTCTCACTCTCCCACAGGCACAGTAACTCCACCACCCTCCTTTTTACTTTTCAGGAAATTCTTAAATGAGAAAATGCTTTCATAATTACGTTTTTGTAAGTGTTTTTTTCTCTATCAGTGGCTGGGATTTCCTCCCACACACATGCACAAAATAAAAAGACTGAAAAAGAGCTCTATTTAATGAAACATCTTATAGGATGAAGTTTAACAAGGCAACTCTACAAGCATGAATTTTAGCATGGCAAAACTTCTCATTTTATCTTGTTAGAATCAGGCACACAAATAAATCTTTAATTATTTACAAATTTGGATTTCCTGTGACTGACCATTTGCACTGAATTCAAGCAGAGTAATAATTACATTCAATCTTAGCCAAAGTTGGGTCATTTTTCTCCTAAACTTTTTTTAATAAATTAATTAAACAATCCCCACTGCTGCTGTCAGAGAATTAAAATTCACTTTTGAATTCGCTCAGCCCCTTCTAAAAGGAACGAAGCCATGAATGTTACCTCAAAAGCAGCATCAGTGATGGGTAATTTGCCTTTCTGTATTAGATCAATCTGGATAGGTTCAACATAAAAATATCAGTTACCATTTGGGAGATTTACATGAACCTTCTACAGTCCTGCTTTATAGTCAAGCAAGGGAGAGTTAATTATTTCTCCAGAATTTATCTTCTGGATGGATATTCACTCGGTATGTTATTCACACCACTTTGCAATGAACTCTGCACTTTCCTACTTTTCTCCCAGGAAGTCACAATCAAAGACAAAAGCCTGGAAATGATAGACAAGGGCAGAGGCCATGTCCAACTTTGATATCTTGTTGATAACATATTGTACAATTAGATCAATTTGACAATTTCCATTATGGCTGATAAAATATTTATTGAGCCTTGGAGATGATGTCTGATCCCTGTGCCATTTGTTTTACTAATGGGGGAGATATTTACCAAATCAGTAAAAAGCATTCAAATTTCAGATCCTCATAGCCTCCCCAACATTAGATTTGCAAATTACTGGCTGAAGCCATAAATTACAGCACAGCACAGCCAGACTGATGCCAAGCTGACAAGGTAGGTAGATGGCTTGCGATGACATTGTTTCATAGAAGCATTAATCATAGCAGGAAAGAAAATACTCTCAAATTGGTCCATAAGTCTAAATATTAAGGAATGAGAAGCAGGTTGCTGGGAGATAGCTTTAGCTGCAGCTGGAAAATTAGGAAATGAAAAACCCTTTCTATTATTTAACAAATCATCTTAATAATGTTTGACGCTGTAGTGCCAGCAAGCAAAAGAAATTCCTATTCTTTCCCATTTGCTCTTTATCCTCATTGCTCTTTAATAGGAATATTAATAATCTGATTGGTGCAGACGTAACCCAAGCTGTATTTTTCTTCTGCCATAGGTTAACTAAAAAAGGATAAATACTGAAAGACTATAAAAAATTAATTTCCGTATTTAAACTGTTTGCTTTGTCAGCAACACCAATGGGGGCTACAGCTCCTCTTCTACTATTATGTTCAAGGTCAAGCATACGTTTACTTGTGTGCAGGCCAAACTTATTAAAATCCCACAAATCAGATAAACTGTGGAATCCAGCTTACCACGGAACAGAGACAGAGGTCTGCACTCTTCGGAAAAAATATACATGTATCATTGTTGATTAAATACAAGCCCTGCTGATTAATTTAGAGAAAAACACCACCTCGCAGGGATGATTATACAATGAACAGCTTAAAATGCTTCCCTACTAATAGCACTGTCAAACCCCAGAACCTTACAGTACATCGGCCAAGGGAGATTCATAGCACGCCATGACTAAAGTAAGTTGAAGGTGACATATTTGTCTAGCAGACATAATTAAAGGTATAATATTGGTGCTAGAGGTCAGAGTTGTAGAGTCCTAAGGCAAAAACACTTTGAAAGAAAAAGCTCTGAAATAAGGGAATGAAGAATGATGTTGGTCAAGAGTCTGACACCTCTCTAACTAGAATTGAGAAGGTTTGTCTCCGCAGGCCTGATGCTCATGTTTTCCTACCTTTCACCAGCAAAAAAACAGGTCACCCAGGGTTCAGAGGTCCCAACAGGAGCCCAACAGCTAACACACTGGTTGTTCCCGTTGTAACACACTGATGGGGAGCTTCCCGACGGGATTCAGCACACACTGCACGCCCACACCTTCAGAAAACTCACGCTGCTAGTCAGTGCCTACAGGAAATTTGGGCATTGCAACACACCACAGCACCCAGCTTTCTGACACACTGCTGGGATTAGGCATCCACTCTCCCTTTGGAAACTGATGGGAAAGCTAGACAAGGATTTGTGAAGAACCATGGTACTGAGCAGGGAAGCAACTTTCATACTAGTCACTTACAGTCTGCCACAATAAAATGCTAAAGAATGAGTTTGCCTTAAGCTTTGTCTTTGTTGAAAGGTTAGGCACAATCTTTGTCATCTGGATTTGTGGGTTCCATCAAAACGAGCAGCAGAAGATGACCATAATGGTCTTCTGTTGTGCAACTCCTCCTCCTGTTCCCAAGAGAAAACGTAATTTCCCTTTTTCACTGGAGAAAAATGCATTAATCACTAGTGCCTGCATACTGTCAACCTTTTCTGCTGAAGCAGTTCCTCCTGCAGAAAGCAAGACAAGAAAATGTCCCAGCCAGCTAAACCATTGCCTAAGGGTTTAGAGATGCTCCTCCCGTTACCAGACTTCACACGAGTAAAATCACAACTACACCTTTAAGAGTGAAATATCAAAGCAGCTCTGTTTTGTTTGAGATAGCAGAGTTATTGTCCTTTGCGCTGTCTGGCAACCCCTTATGTCCCTTGGATTTATCTCACACACATGATGCAGCTTTGTGGAAGGGATCGGGAGACTTTGCATTCCTCTGGTAGGATGATATGAGTGGGTATCTAAATCTGTTCCATATGACCCACCTCACATGGTTAGTGTCTCGCCGATTCACTTGTAAAGGTCAAGAAGTATTTCAGCTGAGGCTTCAAAGTCAAAGGGTTTGTTAATAAAAAAATCCTACCTATAGAATCAGGACTTCATAAAGATGCTGTGAACATTCCTCATTCTTTTGTATAGATATATTTAAGGACAAGAGGCACAGGTGCAAGGGTGAGGCTTTATTTGTCAGAGTGCTATGGGTCTCACAACCTTTCCACCTTAGATGTCTGAGCCTTAAAACAAGCTGGGATAACTAAAATCCTTCCAAGTCCAACAAAATTTGCTAAGTCAAGAGAAGAGGATTTCTCACCAGACTTTTAACAAGTAACAATAATTTTTAAACTAATGGAGACATTTGAGGGATGGGTGTGAAGTCCACCTGACATTCTCATTGCTTTCAGAATTTTAATATCTAAATATTTGAAGCTTCAAATCATGAAACTCAAAATAGAGATTTGAAGGGAAGAACAGAGAGAACCAAGGCTGTAGCCAGGTCTGCTTCACTTTCCCATTCCTGAGACTCTGGATTTATGCACAGGGTACGGCTGTGTGAATAAGGCTCTCCCAGACCATCAATTGAGTATAAAAATTTACAGAGCATCAGTAACTCCACAGAGCCTGCCAGTGTCCACAGTTACTTTGAAATACACACCACGTAAGGTACCCCTCTTCCAGTAACTACCCAACACAGCCTGCCACGAGGTCTCATTCACGTAGTCACCCAGCTTGGAAGTATTGGCATTCTACTGGCAAAGCTGAAGCACAAGGCAGTTTGAAAAACTGTATCAAAGTTTTGTTTAGTTCCTTTAAGAAAAGCCTCACAGAACTCCATGGTAACTCCCAAGCACTTCACAAATTCTCATTACCTACCAAGCTCAACCAGACCACAGCCAGCCACATCTGGAATAGGTTGGAGATAGAACAATTCTGCTCCAGTTATACAGAAACTGCACCAGCAATCCGTTCATTTAAAATTACAAATAAAATCAGGGAGAGACAAGTGTGAATGTCATGTAGCTAAGCCAAGAAAGAGGAGTTTGCACTGCAGTGCAGACAGTGCTGCTGTATGCTCCTGGGACCAGCAGAGATGACAGAGCTCCTGGAGACCATGGAGCTGCAGGCTACAGTATCGGGTTTCTGCAGGTCAAGAACTCCTTGCAATACTTGTCAGGAACTGAAGAAAAGTGCTATATGGAAATTGATTACTGCACCTCAAATTGATGGCTCTGCAATACACAGTTATGTTTATGAAGAACAAGTTTTAGGTCTCAAACTCATCGTACATAGACCACCAGCCGAGGACAGGAGGAAAGGGTTTTGGACAGTGCCCTGTAAATGACCTACATGGACTAAAGAACTACACTCACCATTTGAAAACCCCACAATACTGCATATTCATGAGTAGCTTTTATCCCCTTAAATGAAACAATAAAAAACTAACATCTGACCATCTGAGTAAGACCGGTGACACCCCAGGCAGCTGACGGCTGGTACCTCATGCAAAACCAGCCCTCAACTTCCTTCCTGATAGAGCTGCTTCAAACATTCACCAGCTGCATGTGCGTAGCACGAAGGTCCCAAAACTACCTCAGGGTGAGATTTAGGAACCTGGATTCATTTTCAGAGGTCACATGAACATGCAGAAGCCTAAGTACTATTTAAAGCCAGTGGCATCTGTTATCCATACCTTAACATCAGGTCAGTATTAATACAATGAACCCAAGGTTCATTTACATTAGCACTGGGAAGTCCATCGCTCCAATTTTTCCTCTCATTTAGAGAAAGCTTTTACAAACTTGTCTCCCCAACAGACATTGTGGGTGGCCAGTGTTTTCACTGCTGCACTAGCAACTTCGACTTTTAATCCCCCTGCTAATACCCCAGCCTGACTCGCTTTGCTGGCGATAGATAAGTCATGTTTCTGGGTCCCGCACACAGTGACCGGACACCACCTCTCCGTGGCTTGCGAGCAAGCTCCATGGCTAAACAAAAGGCAGTCTGTTTGGTCACCCTTCCTTCAGAGAGGCTTAAGAACATTTTTGTCATTTTTGAACAGCTAATATCTTGCAGAGGGGAAAAAAAAGTTGTCTAATCTCTTTAAATTTAATCTTTACTTTTTGAAAAATCTGAGCACAGATGCTTAGTGCTGGACTATGTTCCATTAGACTAATTAGGTCAAGATTACCTAAAACAGTATGACTCCACCAACTCCATTTAAATTCTCTCCCTCCTGTCCCCAGAACTGCACTGTTTGCAATTTTATTCCCTTTTTCTCTAC
Organism: Aegotheles bennettii; assembly: GCA_013398125.1. Taxonomy (NCBI): domain Eukaryota; kingdom Metazoa; phylum Chordata; class Aves; order Caprimulgiformes; family Aegothelidae; genus Aegotheles; species Aegotheles bennettii. The sequence goes on along the minus strand of VZRW01008659.1, from coordinate 498,001 downwards.
TCCCCCAGAGAGCACAAAGTGCATGGACAACTATTATTAAAGCAACAACAAACAAACAAACCAAACCCCGAAATCATAACTTTCAAAGTACCTAAATACATACATTTTGTCTTCTGCCTCTACCCTTGCACACCGCTGGGACAGGTAACTGCTAAGTTACAGGATTAGGAGCTCAGATATTGGAACATCTCAGCCCCATCTCCTCTTTACAAAGAACACATACAAAGAACTTTATCAGTGTTGCCTTCCACCTGCAGAACCCCTCCAGCTCACCATCTCTGCAGCCTGTGGGACAGGAATACTGCCTGCTGCTGCCATCCAGAAGATGCCAGCTCACCTGTGCATCCCAGGCACAGCTTCACATCAGCAGGCTGCTCTCACCTCGGCTCCTGAACTGCTCCAGCCTCGCTCCATCCGCACACAGAGTTCCTGTCACTTTAGATCGAGAAGAGCACTGCACTTCAGGCTTGTGTACAGAACTCTGGGAGGATGCACATACTCTGGGGTAACCAGGGAGAACATGAAAGATCCTTAGAGGAAAGCAGACTGCTAGGCTGGAGCTTCCTAAGGTATGGAAGTTACGAGTCTGCTGGGCACTTCACCTCAATATATGCAACATTAAAGAAGCTATTAAGCATAGCTTGGTGGAAATACAAGGAGGAGTTTTGCTAAAGGCTGAAAGTATTTGTAGTTTACTAGGGTTTGAGGCTGCAAATATGTGCAACTAGCATTCTGTCAAATGCACTGTAACAAGATTAAACCAGCTGAACAGCACAGAAACAGGGTTTCCTCAGGATACCCAAGTAGGGTTTCCCCCCCGAGAAGGAGAGCTGGTGTGTATGCACACATCCGTATTTTCTCACTCATCTGTCACAGATTTCTCTTGTGACCTTTGTTAATTCATCAGTAAGATCAACTGACCCAAGTGCTGCTGAACCTGATCAAGTGTTAACACCAACTGCTCTCCAGTACCTCTCCATCCAGCACGCTGCCCCAGAGCTGTTGCTTTCACTGGTGCTATCAAACCAGCTGCATAAAAATAACCCATTAAGTCAAAAGGACTCGCTTTCTTGTAATGTTACAGATTCTAATTGCAAAGAAATGAGATGAACAGTTCATTTGTCAGATTCGGAGGGTCAGCCACATCTGCCAGGGAGCAAGGGGAGCAGGTGAGGACACACTGGGCACTGCAGCCAGAGCAGCAGCCGCTGGGTTCGTGCTGCTGACCGGCTGCCCTCGCTGTTTTGACGGATGAGCACGCAGGGCTGACAAGGTTACAGCCCCACAGCCACCAGCCCTGCCCCTGCAGCACAGATGTCTGAGATGTTGTGCATCAGCTCCTGAACTGCTGCGGATCACAGCACAACGTTGTAAAGAACACCAGAAGCTGCAATGGCTTACTTTAAAAGTTCCCTAACGGAATTGTGTTTCCCCTCTGCAGCACGGGACGGTAGCACACTGCTACCTCAGAGAGGCAATGCAACACCAATTAAATTACAGATGCTGAAGTTTATACTAAGATCAAAAGCACTCGTTCAGTGAATAAGCAGTGCAAACTGAAGCAAGACCAGGACGAGGGTGATTTACCCATCCTGTTGATATTTTCAAGTTTTCTTTTTTCCAGATACAAATGTTAGTATTCTGAACCTTTTCAGATTCTATTAAAATGACTGAGACAACCCAGGAATTGAGAGTGTCTGCTCTGAGTCGGGTATTGCTTCTCCCTCTCACAATCAATTCGATTCTGATGACTAGAAACATCCCTTGGGAAAGGCCGCATCAAAGTTTCTAGTTAGCTTCAAGGTAAAGGCTTTGAGAAAGTCAAAAGTTCTGCAGAATTTTAGCAGAGAAGGCCCAAAGCAACTCATTTTTCATCCTACAAACATTTAAACACAAGCATAACTTCACACACTTATTTACCCAGCGATGCGTATCAAATGAGGCTTGTTGTCATTTCCTTTTCTTAAAAATATGTTTCATCCAACTTAATACGGAATTTATTTAAGACACAGGATCAGTTACTAATATGTTCTTTCAATTTTTGGAAGATATGAATATCTTCTTTGGCCAAACAGCATAATAGTCCATTTATCAGTGAGGAAAGTCTCCAGAGGGATGGGATTTTTATTTCAAATACACTTTTGCCGTTATTGGAAAAGATTCAGCATTTTTCTTGGAGAAATATGTCATTAAAGTAGAAAGATGAGGGAAATGCTTGTACGCAACAGAGGCTTTTCTCTGATAGCAGACTGGTGCCCGTCTGGACAGATCCCTGAAGACATAAGCAATCCCAATTAAATCACGAGCACAGAGCTCTGCCTACATAGAGCTGATGTCTAGATCAGGACCTTGGAATGTCAGCTTCGAAATTTCCCTGCCAATTGCAGCACACAGCCTACTGATATGAAAAAGCTTCGGTATGGGCAGGCACCTCCCTCCTCTTCCTAGTTTAGTGACTTGTACCTCCAAGGGTAAAGGAAAAACCAAGAAAAACCCCAACTCTAAAAACCCCTAGATGCTGTGTTCAGTACAGGAAAGAGTGAAGGGAGTGTATGTGAGATGTACGGTCGATGAGTTAAGGGCTCACTGATTAACCTCAGTCCCATAGTATTCTGTAATATTTCAGTGACTTCTATGGCATGAAACATATTTGATCTCTCTCACATGAACTCATAGTTAAGAAATAAATATTTCCCTACAGAATAATTTTCCTGTAAGCAGAGATTTACTGTAACCCAAGTTGCAATTTACTCATTTCAGACCAATAAAAACTAATTAGACTCTCACTAGAACTTAGATCACTGGAAGAGGATTCCACATACGATTATCCCCCCAAACAGTATCCGCAGTAAGAAAATGCTTATAGATGTTTTCCATTCACTAAGTTGGGGAGGGGGGGGTGATTTTTTTTCTCCTTCTAGCTCTCTAGAAGACAGGAAAAAAATAAGATTATTAAAAGGAAAACAATAAACAATAGTGGCCTTTTAGAGACTGGGTGGTTATGTTTAGAACTAACATTTCATAACAAAATTGTCAGGAACTAAACACAATCAAGCTCGGGTCAAACAAAACTTTAGCAAGTAAAACAATGAAGACTATATTGGGTACAGCAGAATTCCCGTGCCTTGTAAAGATTGATTCTCTTTCCTCACTCTCACCAATCCAGAAAAAAAATATGTATTCACTGCACCAAGAAGTGTTAAATAATATCTTCCCAATAAGGCAAAATTACGTGTAGCAAAGAGAACAACATTCAAGAGAAACTGTATAAAAAAAAAATTTGGGGAAGGTGGGCTTCTGGCAAGTACAAACACAGCCGTTAATGGATTTTTTAATAACTCTGTGCCACACAGTAATAGGGAACCACCTGCCAAAAGCACAGCAAGGTCAAACCACTGTCACATACATGTTACAGCCAAGGAAATTCTGTGATCATCTAGTCTGACCTTCCACAGCAACCACCACCACAACAGTCTCCTTTAGCAGCACGGTAGGTTTCTAGCTTGCTTTCTTGTCTTCTGTTTTATTTTTCTTTACTCCAATATGTTTATTTTGTTGCAAATACCACCTAAAATAAACACAAGCAGTTTATGATGCCCGCACTTCTCCCCTTCCTCAGCAGCCCTCTTTGCTCCCGCCCCAACTGCGATTCCACAATTATTTGATGAGGGAGAGTGTCATAACACACTTGGAGTGAATCAAACCCAAAGGCAGGCAGAACAAACAATGCAGTGTGTGTGCGCGTGTTTGTGTAAAAATCAATCACTCGGGGGTTCTCTGGCTTTCGGCTGCCAACAGCTGAGCGGGGAGGCCGAGAGCGTGCGTGCAGCTGCACAGGGGGGTGGGCCAGCACCCTTTGGGGCCACCATCCCCACCCGCAGATCCTCTGAGCACAGCCCTGCTGCACAGAAACCCCCAGCCCGTTCCCTGTCCCCACATTCAGAGCACTGGACCAGGCTGCCCAGAGAGGCTGTGGAGTCTCCTTGGCTGGAGACATTCAAACCTCGCCTGGATGCGTTCCTGTGTGATGGACTCTAGGCGACCCTGCTCTGGCAGGGGGGTTGGACTGGGTGATCTTTCGAGGTCCCTTCCAACCCCTAGGATTCTGGGATTCTGTGATTCCCCACACACCTGCCATGGCCAGGACCCAGCACAGCACCCCCCTTGCCCTTGACCCCTGGGGCAGCATGAGCGAGCCCAGTGCCTGGGCAGTGGTCAGCCCTGGACCCCTGTGCCAGCTTGAGAGCCCAGCAGCCACAGCCTGGCCAGCAACACACGTGGCTTGGCTACTACCTGGGCACATGGCCCAAGCCAGGCCTGGGCTGTGGCCCTCGGGCCGGGCCTGGGCCCCGCAGCCCGAGCACAGGGCCCTGCTGCCGCCCGGCCCCGCGGGCACCGCTCCCCTCCGCTTTCTGGGGGCAGGTCAGAATATTTAAACAGTTGTATATTCAAAGACCACAATGGAGGGAAGAGAATTACCTAAGGACAGGGTTAGCCTGTTTGATCAATGCATAATCAGATAACTGCTCCAGCTTTTTTACAAGTCTTTAAGCAAAGATCAGCCACTCAAATTCTAATTCCTTTTGCTAATTAAGCAGCCTGTTAATTGCTCTCGGGGTCTCTAATGCCATGTCATTATGCTTTTTAACAGCCTGCTTGACATCAATAGGGCTGCAAGCTCCACACAAACAAAGCGGGCATCTAGCACTTAGTGAATTAGGCTAATGCCGGCCTTGGAGCTGGGCACTGGCACGTCGCCTCCAGCGGGCGGCATTTCATTATCATGTCATCAGCCCTCGTGCAAGAAATAAATAAATAAATAAATAAAAAGCAAGTTACAAATGTTCAACACTTACCAGAGTGGGCAGCAAAAAGTGCTGAACCCGAGGAGAAAGGCGCAGAGCGCTCCCCGCTCCACAGCGGGCACCCGCGGGGCCGGCCCGCGCCAGGGGCAGCCCGGGATGGGCTCTGGCTCCGGGATGGGCCCCATCCCCCGGCCGGGGGCTCAGCACAACATGTGGCTCCAGCTGAAGGACTCCAGTTTCCGCACTCCATTAGTCCGGGAGAAATTCCACCGGTGAACCGCTGAGTGAGGGGCCTTGTCTGCCTGTCACAGATTAGTCTCCAGGAGGGCAGTGGCAGGGAGCGAGTGCTGCCTGCGCCCCAGAGGGGTTTAACCATGACTTTCATTTCCACAGCCACGCACGCACAGAGAGATACGAAGCCGCATGGTTTTTCAAGGCTCCCGGGGAGGAAAAGCTGCATCTAACAGTGTGAAACGCACAGGGCCCCTTCCTAGCAGAGGCCGGGGGAGGAAACGGCGTGTGAGGAATTGTCCCTGGGGTGCTGGGGTAGCAGTGACCCCGCCGAGGGGCTGCAGAGCCCCGGGGTCCTGGGACACCCCACACGCACGGCTGCGGCTGCCCCCGGGCCGCTGGCTCAGGCTGTGGACATGGGGGGGTGGCTGCTGCCCGTGTGTGATGAAGGGTGAGAAGCAGAGGGAGGCCTCCCCCATGGCAAAGGAGCATTCATGGTGGTGGATCCAGCACCATTTCCAGCACCCTGCATGTACCACACACAAGGGCTCTGAGCTTTACACCACGAGACACTGCTGCAAAACCCTGAGGTGTTCCCTCATGCCAGTCCCAGCCAGCAGGCACTGCAACCCCTGACCACTCCAACAATACCCCTCCATCTCAGCTTGGCTTCTCACGAGCCACTTCCATCACTATTTTCAAAGTAAACAAACCACTCCAACTGAATGCATCCCTTCTCAACATTACCACCCTATCCCTGAAGCAAAAGGACAGAGCTGCACAGCCCCAGGTGCAGGTACCAGCCAGAGGGACCACGCTTCAAGGCTGCTCTATTTAGCCCTCAGAGCAAAACATGAGCATTAGTTACAAGAGGTCAAGTTAAGACTCTGCTTTACAAGAATTTCCAAGACCCTGAGAACTGCAGTTAGGAATCTCACTCAATGTGCAGTCACCTAAAAATGCACTGATCTTCCCCGTTACTGAACAGCCATCATTCATGTCAACAAACAAGAAAGGAAGCAAAGCCAGAAAATAGCCTTCATTTCTTCGCCTCTCAGGAACAGTGTTTACAGACAGCATGGGGATCTTGGCATCCTTAACATGTTAGTATCTGAATGACCTATGCTGTAGTTGAAGAGTCACTGTTATAACACGTGGGAAATATTTTCAGTTGTATTAAGAATACATAAATTGTATTATGTTGCTGGACAGGACATGTTTGGATAAGTTAAAAAGCCATGAACAAGTTGTGAGACCAGACTGAGATCTCCACTGAAGCAAAGTCAAAACAAAGTAATTAAACCAAAGTGTGATCTGTACTGGATATGCCCAAACTCAGCTGTTCTTATTTCAGCATTTTTACATCATTTAAAGAAATTCCCAGCAACTTGAGTGAAGAATTCTACGTAGAAAGATGTATCAAAAATACAGTAGCACAATAAAAATAACTCATATCCTAAAAAGAATGGGTGTAAGCACAAACCATGTCTTACCAGCATTTGTTTCTTAAGAAAACTGAGGAACCAGTTCCTAATTTTTCACCAGTTTGTAAGCCCTATAAATATGATTTGAGGTGAACTCCTCATATGGACAAAGCTAAGCACATCCCTAAACCACAGGTACAGCAACTCATTCTTAAAGTGCAGAGATTAAAGAATACAATGTAATAAATAAAAGCCCTTTTAAACAAATTATTAAAGCACATTTTTGTATTTTGCAACAGAAACAGAAAATGCCTAGCTGCTTTAGGAGCTTGCAAAATATTCATTTGTCAGGCATTTGAAATCATGAGATGGAACAGGCAGCAGATTTTACAAAATGCCACACATCAATTAATAGAACAAGAAATTATAATTATTAAAAGCTAAATTAGGGGTGACTCCTCTTTCCTCTTGAGGACCAGATGTTTGTTTTCCACTCTCAGGCTGTTTACTGGCTCTTGGTGCAGAAGTTTGGTGTTCAGACAAAACTCATTCAAGGTCTGGGCTGATAACAGTCCCAGTGCTTCAGTTCCCATCAAAAAGCATCAGCATCCTGACTTCTCCCTTAGACTTGAGTCTCCCAAGCTCTCTTGTATCTTAAATAATGCTTGATAGCATCAAGAGAGGCATCTTTGGTAGAAACATTGAGCTTCATTCTTGACTGCAAAGTCCAGAAATTGGGAAGGTGCACCCAGCACTGCCAAGATAACTGCTGCTGAGAAAATTTAGACAAAAGTTACTGCCAGATTTACCCAAGACTTCTAAGTTTTCTCAGTTTCTCAAACCACAGCTCCACCTCAAAACAGCTAAAAATGTGATGGTTAGGGAACCTTGTCTGGTTGAGAACAGGAATTTGAAGCTGTATCCCTCACATTGCAGGTAAAGGCTGTATAGCCAGGCTGGAAAATCAGTTGTTCTCCCAAGTGCCCTCTTTCCACCAGGGAACTGGTGTTTATGGCACCAGAGGCATTACATCTGCTTTCAGGCAGGTGACAGGCTGAGGGAGACCCAGGTTTAAATTCCAGCTCCAGATTAAGCAGACAGAAATCTGAACTGGCACCTTCATCCCATGCAATTGCCCTATGTACTAAGTATTTTGGAGACCAGATCTGTCTGGATTTTAATGCAAATGCTGAAAGATTTCAATTTTGCCCCTGGGTAAATTTAAAACAAGTTTTATAAACTCGGTTATTTTTTCAGTAACAAAGTTCTCATTTGTTAGCACGCTGTGCAGCCAGGCTTCTCTAACCCAGACCTGCTCAGGCACTCTCCTTCCCCACTTCTTTTTCATTATCTCCTCTTCTGCTCTTCAGTGCAATCCATCTTTCACTCAGTCTCTTCCCCCTCTCTTTTCCTTCATTCCTTACTCTGTCCATTTTCAAGCAGCAGTAGCAATACCCTCACTATTACTGACAGTTTCCATCTGGTTGCTATCTCCCTGTGCTGGCTGTAGTCTGGGAAACTCTCCATGTTGTCCTCTTCCCCTCACCATTTCCTTTGCGGCTCTGGCAGGAATGGCTCGTGCTCTTCAAACAACTGGCGAAATAATGAGACAGGACGAGCATGGTCCGCCCAGATATCTACACTGATCTGTGCCCACAGCCTTAAATATTTCTGTTCCAATGTCACCAGCAGAACTTGCTTTAGAATGCTTCCCTTTAGACTTTGTCTTGTTTTGTTTGCTCGAATCAATCTCTGCAGTTCAGACTGTCGCTCATATCAAATATTCTTAGTTATTAGCTAAAAGACCCATTTCAGCTTCATTTTGATTTGTTTTTCAAGTACCTTTTGGCACATCAGAATGAGAGACAGAAATATTTAGTATGTGACCTCCTGCATTGTGGGGTTGTCTAAGGAACTGCTATTGCTGATATACAGAATTAACCCTTCAGCTGCTGACTTAATATTAAATTTATAAACTAAAAAAGCCACCAAAATACATGCATCTGTGATCTCCCAGATACACGGTTTTCCTTAAGCGGAATTAATCCGAGGTGCTTACACATGCCTATTTAGGTACAGATATTTATGTGCATGCATGTGACAGGTAAAAATGCATACACACACACAGAATAATTTTATGCATCTCCTATGTCTGCTGCAGGATAGCAACACAATTAAGTCACCGTGACTGAGACAATTATCCATAAAGTAAAATGAGATGTCCGCTGTATGCTGCGGAGTTTTTAAACACGTGGGAATAGAGTACAGAAACTCAGAGTCATGCAGCTAATGAGCAATAAATACACACTGGCACACCCTCATCAATTTTAAAGTCTTGGTATGAAAAGAATGTAATTAATTAAGATATGTTGATTTATAAGAGGTGACATAACAAGATGGATAGAGAAATCTTTTCCCTCTCATCTGTCATGGTTTCTTTCTAGAAGACAACATGTGACGATGCCCTCCTGGACAGTCATAAAAAAATCCGCTTGAATTTTGTTTTTCCCCACTATCATAAGGAATATAAACTTCCCTTTCAGCCCCTATTTGCATTTGGCACAACTATACTTAAAGTGAAACAGTTCTAGAGACATAAAAGGGAAAAAAAAGAGCTGAATAGCATTATATTTAGAAAAATCCTTTCCACTTTTTTACTATATTGCGTTTCTGCACATTGAAACATACACCCTGTTTCCCTTTCTCCCTCCCCTGAAGTCAGATGACTTTTTTGTAACTTGGCATACAGACAGTCTGCTATAAGACAGGACTGTAGCATTTGTTGAGTCAAGATGTTTAATTTTTTTCACTCACATAATGATCCTTTTTTCCCTCCAGCCACTTGAGTTTTGTTTATGTTGCTTGAGCCCTAAACTAATACATGAATTCTCTTCACTGCCAAGATGACAACTTCGGCACCAAGCTAGATGAGCCAGAGAGGACTACATTCACGTTTAAGGATAGAGGTATTTTAAAAGACTTTTTTCCAGTTGTGACAAATGAAACGCATTAAAGGAAACAACTGCTGTTGCGAGAGCTACTGGACTTCAAGGAGGAACTGGGAGAGTTTTATTTTCTTTGCAAGCACTTGACTTTTGCTGGGGGGGGCACTTGGCTCCTGTGCCAACTCTGCCTTATATTTTATTATTCTTAGAACAAAAGGTTACAGTAATTAAAATTGGGGAAGTTGTGCTCCAAGAAACGGAGTCATCAGATAAATCTGATACCATTAAGTGGTTATAAAAGGTGGGATTTTTAAAAAGGAGAATAACTGCTTCAATACATTGGTTTTGTCCCGTCAAGAAAAGATGAATGAGAAGTACAGCTACTTTCACTCAGGCTAGACGTGTAAACCTTGTACTTAATGACTGATGAGCAAAATTTTTTCTCTTCCAAGTGCAGATGGGCAAATCCTTAGTAATTACAAAACACAAGAAAATCTAATTTTACCAACAGAAAGCAGCTCACTGTCCAAATGTTTCCCAAGCAAGAGCTTTAGGTGCTTGTTGACGAAAAAAAGCCAAACAACATTTCTCATAATGTGATCCATATTCTACCACATGCACATTTAATATAAAAGTTATGTTTGATATATACCGTCTTAGCATTTTTCTATTTTAACTGAAAGCCTTTTGTTCTGTCAAGATTATAGTAGGATTTGCTTTCATTTTTCATGATGTTTCACTCAATACATCACTACCATTAGCAGGACTTAATAATCACCCACCTTCTCCTTCCCCCCGCCCTGCCTGAGATCTTTTGATGCATATTCTTCAACAATCTTCAGATGTTCGACATTGTTTGAAAAGTGGCCTCGCTCTACCCTAGTTATCAGAGATAATGAAGAGGACAAGTCTGTAAAATACTGTGTGGGGTGAGCAACACAGTAAGCAAAATGTTTTGCAGCTTTAAATTCTGCCCTTGGTATGGTCGCTGTAATGGGCTTCCCTTCCTCCTTTTCTCTGTTGCAGATTCACATCTGTTTCTCTGCATTTTGAAACTGTGTTCATTTTTCACTGCTGCCCTTTGTCCCACACTTACTAGCTCTCGCCAAGGGCTTCATTTCACTTATTCAATAAGCGAGAGGCACTGCAGACTAGAGAGAGCTTTAGGACAAAGCTCAAACTTCTATTAGGCCTCAACAAAAATGTTTTTGTTCCCTATCAAGGAACTTTTTACTATTGCTTGTCCTTGGTTTGTTTTGTTTGTAATTAACATTTGTAGTTTGTAATTGCCTGAACAGCTTGCAGTATCAAACCTTTAAAACAAAAAATAAATGTAACAAAATCAATATTATCTGTTACCAGAAAAACTTTGTCCTGGAAAATCCCATTTCTCCTTCATCCTTTTACACCCACAGTACTTGGCTGTATCTGCGAACACAGTACATTTGTACTTCGGAGATCCTGGTTTCTTTGTAGGTCTCCACTTGTGTAAGCACTCTGCTAACACACATTTTCATGTCTCGCTGGCTCAATACACACTATATTGGCGGGGCTTCCTGGTAGTGCCTTGCCAAGCCAGCCCTGGCTTCGTCTGGGTTGTTCCCTCCAGCCTGTCCTCCAGTCACAGCACTAATTGCTGTGTTTCACTGCACAACAACACTAAAGAGAAGAGACCAGCCACGTTAAGTTTTCCCAACATGAGATTTTTGACAGGTTAACAAGTTTATTATATCCCGTTGCTAATCTAAATGCCAAAGAGCTCTTCTTTGGAGAAGAAACAGCAAGGATGAAACTTCTAACACTTAACTATTATGCTAACAGCTTAATGTCTGCCCACGAAATTATTTAACTCTTGTGGCTACGTTCATTATGCCACAAGCACGTGAGTCAAAACCAGATTTTTTCTTACTAAATCATCATCCCACTATGGTGCCAGCATTATAAACCCTCTTGTAAAACTGTGAGGTTCAGGAAAGATTTCTAAGCGTGTGTTGCTCAGCCTCAGGTTATCGACTGTCTCTATGTGCAACCCATTTTTTCCCCTCACAGCGAAGCACTCAGCCTCCTCCTATTTGAAGCTCATCTGATTCTACAGTCTGGAGCACCCCTGTTACTTGCATGTGTTTCATTAGTAATTACAGCTTGAAGCTTTAAAAGGCACGGAACATAAAAGTCAACAACACATGTACTTTTATAACTACTACATCCAAGGAGAAAGTAAAGCACGACAGCAGGTTTTATGTGTTTGTTAGCTCAGTGCACCTCCCCAGCATTTAAGTAAATATTATTTGGGCCAATTGAACAAACCCTGTGGGAAACCAGCAGCGCTGCACCCTCACCCTTGGGTGGGCTCTAACGATGCTTTCTCTGCCAAGGGAAACAACTTCAGAAATACAGGACGAGGGGTGTCTCTCATCCCTCACCATCCCCGTTTAATCCATGATTTTGTCTGTCATTAATACAGACCTTAAATCCTAGTCACCCTGCTGACTTTTGCTGCAAATGCTTTGTGTAATTAAGAGCAGACACCTGCGTGCCTTGTCAGCAGCCACAGTCCTTGTGCTGCAAACACAAGTGAGGAATGAACAGTCAGCAATTACCCATCCATACCTCGCCTTTGCCAAGGTATTTAGCATTAGATTTCTTCTGCATCCAGCACCCGTGCACCTTCTGGTCTTACTGTGTTGTCACAACTGGTATCATTACACTGTTTGGTTTAGGTTCTGTCTACTGTGGAGGAGGTTTTGAGAGCTTTATCTTAATACCCCAATCACATTTAGAGCCTCCTGACTTTATCAGCTCTTGTTTACTGCAGAATTTTTAAGTGTGGATGGGCTTTTCAAGGGTAGCCCAGCTATATTTACGCTTGTTCCAGTCTCTGGTAATTTAAGCCTATAAGTCAAAGTGAACAACTGGTGACATTAATGAGGCTTCAGAAGAATGAAATTGGTGGTAACTTGCATCCCATGGGAGGGGTGTTGATGACGGAAAAGGGAAACTTAATATTTGTGAAATTAAATAATACTGAATAAACAAGAGTTCTAAACCAGACTGTATCCATCTTTTTAATTATTTGGGGGTTGGTGTTTTGGGTTTTTTTAAACTAGAACCTGACTGTTAAAAGTATTTCTATTTTCCCCAGTCTCCTATGGGACTCAAAGCATGATATTAAAAGCCTTAACATTGCTCTTACAGGGTTGGGAGGGGTTTGATTGCACAAAGCATCTTTCTCTAGAGAGCTGAACTCAAATTAATGCCTTGGTCTTCAGATGCTACCTAGCACAAACTTGCCAAGTTACCATCACAAAGGGACTTTAGCATCTAGGCAGCAGCATCTGTTGGAGGGAAGCCCACAACTCAGAGCACCCACAGGGCTACCATAGGTCTGTGCTGGAAAAGGACCACCCAGTATCATGCAGAACATGGGTAAATCGGGAGAGAGGAAAAAAAGGGTGACACAGAATTTGAGAGGCAAAACCCACAGCCTTGTTTAGATATCTCCATTTGATCACCAAAACTAGAGTTCCCAGACTGATTGCAAAGACCTTAGGGGGTCATGTATCAGGTTCTTCAATACGATGTAAAATATTAGGATCTATATTGGAGATTGGGGGGGGAGGGATGGAGCAGCTAGTTTTTGTTCACAAGGAAGTTTTTATCATTTGTCTGCCCTCTCCAGCAGCACAACAGATCTTGACAGCCTCACACTTGTTGAATTTGGTCAAACAATAGTTGCACTTCATTTTACGTTGCATTAAAAATAGTTAAAATTAAAAACCAAAAAAAACAAACACAATGCTAAGACACATCTTTGAAAGTAGGTGGCTTTCAGTTCTACTTCTACTTCATCCAAGGTCCTAATGTTTATGCTTAGAATTGTCAGATTCTTCCTGTCCCTGCTTCCTACCCCCACTCCCATCTGAACAAATCAGCACATGAGTATTTACAAAGACGCGGAAGAAGGTAATTGTCCCCCGAGTTCTTTTCAATTGAAATATCATTTCAAGCTGGAATCATGTTAAAGATAATTAAAAAGGATTCCAAAGGGACAAACCCATCCCCAGCTCACCCGTATGGCAGCACAATGGGCTACCACTGTGCAAGCGAGCAGGCCTGATGGCACTTTATTTAACACGTCTATCTTGCCTTGATGAGCAGCTCGTATTGTGAATCACAAGGAAGACGTACTACAGGACAAGCAATGCTGACAGACACAGCCTGTGACTGTTCATAAAAGGGAAACAGCGAGAGCCCTCTGCAGAGCAGGGCACTGTCCCACTCGGGCGCAGCATGGAATCGATATGTTTCTAGATGAATTCACCAGGGAAGTTTGGAGGGGGCGGGGGAATAGGAAGCATTATGCATTGATAAAAACTGCAGCAGGAACCAGCAGCACCAGGCGAGCAAACTTTGCCAGGAGCAAAGATAAACCAGGCTATTAAATCATCCTACAGGTTTCTCCCTCTGCAAGATATTTATGCCAATGTGCAGAGCTTTCTTACAGCGTGTCCTCTATTAGCACTGGCCTTCATGCAAATGAGGGCTGCAATAAAGACAAATGGCTGGGGCAGATTTGATGCATTTTTACTTGTCAGACACAACCACATACTTTCCTTCATGTGCAGCTGGCTGCGAAGGTAACAAGCTGCAGCAGCCTGACACACCACAGATAACTCAGGATGTGCATCAGGGCTCTTTGCAGCCCTCCCATTTTAGACAAAATGGTTCTGAAATGCAAAGTGTCCTTAGTTCCTGCAGTGCACATATGAGTGTGCAAACCCCTGCACTGCACAGGTGAGGAATCCTTTGTTCTTTGCTCACACACACGTCCACACATTCAGATTTGCTTAGAGAAAACAAAATTAGCAGATTCCTCCGAGATACTTGAGTGGGGAATTAGCTTTAATTTATTATATACATCAACTGATTCCAATTAATGCCTCGGCGAACCAATGCATTTATTATTAAAGCTGAGCAGAAAAGAGGTGTAAGCATTTCTTGCGATTCTCAAAGCTTGCCCCTACCCCACCACCCAGATGACGTGCAATTTCTCTGGCCCAAGCAACCATGTTACAAGGGGAGACAAGCCAAAATAAATGCAAAACACTTCTTTTTCCCCTAGTTTCGTTGAGCACACATTATGCATAAATTACAGAAAAAAGAGAAAAGATAAAAAAGAGGGGTTTTCTGCTTGTTAATTGGTTTAAATTGCTAGTGTTCAAGAAAACTCACAAAAACAGAGGCAATGTTTGAAATATATGTAAAATGGCTTCACTTTCTCGTTCTCAGCATATCATTTCTATTATTTTAGTGCTGTCTGACAACCAGAGGCAGTGAGATCATGTCAGTAACCAAGCCAGCCAGACAATACTGAGACTAAACTTCTCTCTGGCTGTCCCCCTCCCCCAGCACACACCCCCAACTCTGATTTTGAGCCAGGTCAGCTCCCATGGAGCAGAGCTCCTTCACTGGCAGCTCCCTCTCCTCTAACCTCCTTGCCTCCAGCAAGAAACCCAAGGTATAGGAGCATTCCCTCTTCTCCAGTAGTCTTGGAAAGAAGGGAGAGGATGTCAGTCAAAGCCGTATTTAAGAAGCAAATTCCAGCTTCACGATGGCTCTTATGCCTTAGCAGTTGCCTTTCAGCTTCTCTTTGCCTTCAGAATGTTATTGCTGGGAAAACAACAGGGACCCCAGCAAGGTGATGGGCAGGGGGAGCCGTGTGGCTGCACCGGGGCACCGAGGGCTGGGTCTGCATTTACTGAGTGGAGCTGGAAGGGAGAGAAGTCCCGGCTGCCCTAATTCCCCATTTTGCCCTCACCCATCACACAGATGTGACTCCGGAGTTACACGGAGCAGGAGAACACGGTGGGGCTCTGCTGGCTGACCTGACTGCAGCAAGGGCAAGGGAAAGTTGGTATTTAGCCCATTCTGAAGGATTTAATCAAATCTTTTACATTTATGAAGGATGGGTGTGCATGGCATATATCCACAGAGCTTTTTTCTCTGCACAACCCCACTAGTACCATGTTTCCATTTAAGCTTCATCAATTTCATCAACTCTTAATCTGCATTGCATCAGACAAGGAAAGGGTTGGGGAATACACACAGCCTTTCAGAGGCCAAAATGTATTCTTTTTCAAATTGTTTTATTTTACAAACCTTCCATATAGGTTATTGCAACTCATGTGCATTCTAGTACCCCTGCACAAACTGAGAATACTCGATTTTAATTAAATATTACACCATTAAAAATGTATATGTTGTTCATGGCTAAATTTCCCCATTATTTCTTTCTATATATTTTGCTTGGAATTTAATTTGCTTTTTCAATTAAATGGCCCTCATATAAACCCCACCTTTCCATAGTATAGTTATATATATAAATTCTAAAATAGCAGCTTGTTAGACTCTAATAAAAAAATACTTGCTGCCCTCCACAGAGTTCCTTCAGATGAGATAATGCCTATTTATCTAAAATATCAAATGGGTAGAGAGAAATACCAACAGAGAAACTGATAGGCACACAAGAGGCTTTCTTTCCTTCTCTTTCTGAAGAGACTTTAAAGCTGAATAAACACCTTGGAAAAGCACAAGCAATATACGGATCTCCTGGGTTCTGAACCCGACCTTTCAAAGTTAAAAATACACATTTTCAAGGCTGATCCTAGAAGCCCTGGCTCACAAGAGCAGTCCTACTGATTTCATTGCTCCGAGCCCCTCAGTGCGATCTGGAGGATGGGATCTAGGAGGGCATACTGAAGTTTGTTCATGTTTTCTGGTTTTTGCTCAAGCGAAAGCATTCCTGCAACGGCTCCTCACCATTAATTGGATGCTCGTGCTCATTAGCATATAAAGCTAAAAGCACGTGTTAGTCTGCCCAAGGGATTTTTTTTTTCCATATTCAATATGACATTAATCTTATTAGCTCAGGTAAACAACTAGTAGCTACTAAAGAGAGTGCAGTTGATCAGAAAACAGTGAACCCTTTGAGCAGGCTGGATGGAAGGGGTCTGACTGCAGGCTCCTCAGCAGGGGCAGGGGCTGCCTCACAGGGCCTGGGGGAGGCAGGGAGAAGCCTGGGGTGGCCATGCAGCAGGACTCTGGACTCACCCATCGGCCGGGAGGAGTCTTGAGAGCCTGACTCACAAACAAAACAACCAAACTGGCCCCTGAAAACCATGGGTCAGCTGGGGGTGGCAGCGGGCAGAAAACTGAAAAGCTTGACAGAGTTATGCCAGGGGCTTTTAAGCACCAGCAATTCATACATCCAGGTGCAGGCTGCTCCTCGGAGAGGGCATCTGAGCTCTCCTGCCTGCCCTGGGAAGATGTAAAGTGTGCACCCTGCTCGGACGCAGTGGGTGGCTTCCATGTTTCTCACTCCAAGGCATTTTTCAGACTCTTCCCTTCCTTTCATTACAGTGGCTTTTCACTACTGCACAGAAATGTGCACACATTCATACTTCTCTCCCTCTGCTGCTAAAAAAAGTGCCCTAAACTGAGGCTCACTCCCTCTCAGAGACCCCATATACCACATCCCCTCACAGGGGGCGAAGAGAAAAATCAACACAATTTGCTTAACACAACTCAGTGAAAACAGCAGCTGAAAAGAAAATGAAAGAAGGCCCAGGTAACAGAGGAATCCTGCTGGGGAAGGGGACAGTGCCTGGGGAGCAGCAGAAAGGTCCCTGACCACTGGCACTGGGGCACCCTGCCTGCCTGTGGCTTGGCATCGCACCCACGCACAGGCAAGATCTGCCTTTCCCAAACAACTGCCAGCTAATTTTTTCCCCATACATATGTAAATGCATATTTGAATGGAAGAAGGGGCATATTTCTGCATCATGCAGCTAAATAGCATAGAGAAATCACATCCCAGCAGTTCCATGTGGAGTGGACACAGTGTATGCCAGCTGCAGGCTTTGGGAGAGAAACGGACAACGACAGGGAAAAACACATTCTTTTGATGTGCACAGTCTGCCTTAAAGTCCGAGAAATAAACCTTTTTTTCCTCCTCATAAATCCTCAAACTCCACATCCCTGTCCCCAAGAAAACACAAAGAATGACGAGGTTTGAAAGAAGTGAGCCCAGACCCCAGCAGCCCCCAGCGTGGTGCCAGGACTTCGCAACGACACCGACCCTGCCACATCTCCGTTTCCAGCACGGAAGGAAGGATTCCCAGAAGAGAAGGCTCCCCTCAGGCTGCAGCAATCACACTGCAGAGAATTCCCCTCTCAGGCTCACACTCAGGTTTTCCGTGTGCTGGGGCCGGTGCTGTGCGAGCAGCCAACGCCGGCGCTATCAGCAAACATCTCCTGTGCCCACACAAACGCCACTCACAAGGTCTCGAGCTCTCTCGCCTGATAGAGTATTGATTCCCCGGAGTGCAAAGTCCAGCATGCCATTAGTCCAATCTGTTTTCAAGCTGACACAATCCCATCATTTGTCATCTTCTCCTGTCCTGCTGTGTTTGTTTAGGAGCAGGATATTTGCTTTATCTGTCACTTTCCAATCCTCACCGTATTCTTTACCTGACACCGAGTTTATTGGCGCCCCGGTTTTCTCAGAGTCATTAACAAGGGACATTTTGACATGCTGATGAGATCACTGGAAAAAGATGACGTGCACAGCACTCATGAATTAGACTAAAAATGTATTTTAAACTAGGATGACTTTTCTATTTCAAACTAGATTTTAGTGGAGAAGTTTCTAAAGAGCATTTCATTTTCTTCAGCAGAGATATGAGAACGGCCAGCAGAAGGCTGGCAGGTGATTTGATTCTATAAGAATACTTAAGAAAAATGGTCAGCTTGGTAACTACCTCCAAAATTTCTTTAAAGGAAGAATGGGAACACCTGCACTATCATCAGTTGTGGAAAGCAGAGCAAGCAGCTTGCAGGAAAGGCAGAAGCACATCCCATGCCTGTTGCATTGCAAACTCAGTTTTCTGTTTTACACTCCATATTTAAGTGATGCTTGCATCTCACGCAGCAGTTTGCAAACACCTCTCCAAAATCTGATGGAAGCTCCATTAAATCATTTCCATCTACCTTCTCATTCCCCACTAGCTGGGTAAGCAGTGGGCAGCTTGCACAGAAATTTTTATTATCATAACCATTGGTATTTCTACACTTACAGGGATGAAAAGCACCACGAGAACAGCATCTGTTTATCATCTGAAAGCCAACATCCATAGCCAGGAATGATTCGGGGTTTTCAATGCAGATAACCCATGCTGGAGGAGCAGTCTCTTGTGGCTCCAGTGACCAAGGACACCAGTGGCAAGCAGTGCCTGCCCAGTCCCCCAAGGCAGACATTTCTTTTAATAAAGCACTAAGCTCTAAACTTTGGCTCATGCTTGCAATCAGTGACAACAAATACAGAAACCTGCAGCAGCACAGAGGGAAGTCACAAACGGAAAACAAAGATTTGATTTCTCAGCTCCTGCTCCTATGAAATAATTCAATGTCTCGTGGAACGGAACGTGCACTTTTTAAATCTGCAGTTTCCACTGGAACTTCACAAGTTTTGTTATTGAAGGATCTTAAAATAAATACAAGCAAGACAACTCTCCCCAGGCTAAGAAAGCAACAGCAGAGTCACACACTTAAGTAAGTGTTTAATTACAAAGCAAGCTGCAGGCATCTCGGGGTGGAAACTGCAGCTCCTGCACCTTGTAGCCAGCATACCCAGTAAAGCTGGCACAGCTCTTGTAAAACCCTGACCATATTGGTTACCCTGGGCCTTTCCCAGGTTCAGCAGAAGGCTTTCCACTGCCCTCGGTGGAGCAGGAGCGGGCCCTGCCCATCCCACACCTGCCACGGGCAGCTTTGCCATCCCATCGAGCCAGCTGTAGCACGGTGGGTCTCACACCGACCTCTGCACAGAGAAGAATTTCTGTGTTGAAGAGCAGCTCCAACCACGCTCTGGAAATGCCTGGTTTCTGCAGGAGGGTCCCTGTCTCACCAAAGCTCCCTTCGTGCTGCAGCTGCCGGCCGGAGCACACAATAACAGCTCTGCCACTGCAGGTTCTGCTTTTGTCCTCCACTGCTCTCCCAGAATTTGCTCGATCCCAGAGTCCTTCTGAAAGACACACTGCTTGTGGCTACTCACTCTTCTTGCACTTCCCATCTGTTTTTGGAACAGCAGGAAGACAGCTTTGAGATGCAAAGGGATCAGAGACATCAATGTTTTCTACTGTCTCCCAAATTCTGCAAACTTGATTTGCTCCAGCCTAGGTAATTATACAGCATCCCCAGCTCTTCACAGCTGCTTTCTATGTGCTCTTATCTCTTTTTAAAAAATTTTACATATTTTTTTAAATACATTACCCAGTCTTCATACCAAAATATGTTCTATATATTGGGGAAAGCAGTAAAAAAAAATACGGAAGTAGTAAATAAGAAGCCTGGCTAATTTAGGAGGTGGCATTTCAAGGGCTCTGGAAACCTCTAGCAGTTCAATATCCCTTCGAGATTTGGATTAGGTAGGTTATAGATCACAGGATACACTCTTCAATAAAAATTTAAACATTCTCATTAGCTAACAGAAGTCTATACACAGAAAACAGCTGTACAGCTGTTACGGATTGTCTGTGCTGTAAAGGCTGTGCATGGAGTCCTACCAGCCCTGCTCGGGAAGAGGGGAGGGCTGCCCGCCTCTCCAGTGACAGGGAATTCACACTGGGCTCTGGATCCCTGTCACTCAGCTCACAGATGTTAACCCACTTTACTACTGCTTTCTGCTCACTGCTGGCAGGTTGCTGGAGTAATTGGTTGAACCAGAAAAAAAAACAAAACAAAAAACAACAAACTACTGCTAATAATATAATAAAAGCAAATTCTGGCCAGCACAATAAAAATAGGAGGCAGTTTATGCTTTCTGAGCGAACAGTATGTGAATTTATAGACAAACAGGCCTCTGCATTCTCTCCCTTACACATATTGGGGATAAGGTTACATTTTATTTGTAGGGAATTTTATGGCAGTAAAGCCCATTCATTAAAGAAAGCAAAAGAGAAGAGAAAAAACAGATGATTGTTACCCAGAAATCCTCATTGGTTCTCCCCCAGTTGTTTATCCTTTAACTTTTTAAAGGAATTTTTAGACAAAGATGCTTTCTTTCTCCTCTAGGAAAAAAAAGGAGTGGGGGGAAGAGTACAGTTTCACCCAGGCGCTTTTCAATCTCCTCGGGCAGCACCCTGAAAACAACTTTCCCTTTAATGAAGACCTTTCTGGTGCTCTCCTCAATATTCACTTAAAAAAAAATTAAAACTTCACAAGTTCATAAGGACGGATCCCTGGGTAGGACTTTTATTAAGTCTTTTCTATTTACTTCCTACCTAGATAAGATCTTAATCACAGCCCCCAAATTATCCGCAATGACATTTATCAACTCTAGTCATCTTTTCTTTAGCATGCTCCGCCTGACCAGTCGGCTTTTCTTCCACCCCTTCCTTTCAATGGAAGTTAATTTCGAGTACATGATTTATCTTGCTGGGCTAACAGCACTGAGGCAGCCCACCTTTTCAAAGGGCTGGCCAGGGAGTGAATTATAGCAGAGTTGTCCAGTGATTGCGTTCCATAGGGAAGGAGAATAGGCAGCCAGTATGTTGCCCCGATGTGGCGCTGGGACCTTTTCAGCAACTGAAGAAAAAAAGATTGGGCCTCTGACCGTGGGGCTGACAGGCAAGCGTTATATCAGCAGACAAAGGCTCTAATACCTGAAAGGATCAGAACTCCATGTACTCCGAGATGTGATGTTGTTTACAACACCATACGCTGACCCTATCCCGAATTTACATGATATCAGTGCAGTGGTCTTTTAACCTTCCCTCATTCTTCTTCCTGCATCCTCACGCTGCCATTAGCATAGGAAGAATTAGCAGCGACCACATTAAATCCACCAACACTTTGAAATCCCCTGCACGCATTCTGCAGCGAGCGCTGCTGAAATGTATAATTTCCCTGCACGCCCTGTATATATCCAGGGGCTCTGTTTGGTTTGGCAGTGGGTTTCATTCAGTATCTATTAACATTCAACTTCTATTTGTAAAGGGCATGTACAACCCACTCAAGTACATATTTGGCACAAGCCACAGCCATTTAGTGTTGATCCAGGAGTACAGCTGGTGCCATCTGGGGCAGGATAATACGAATCTTTCACAGCGATCTCTGGAGCTGTGTTTTCCTATTCCTTGTTCCTTCACTGCGTTATACAAATGGGGGTGGGTTATGAATATGCTCCAGTTTGGAGTCAGAGGCTCATTCAGAGCCACAAGCTCATGCTGTATTAGGAGGAGGGGGCAGCTCTAGGGGTGCCATTCAAACCAGCACCCCAAACCTGCCGGGTCCTGCCTGCCGACAGCTAAACAACCCCAAACCCCACCGGTTTTGAGCAGTAAAGAAGATTTCCAGCACTTTCTGATTTACTTCTAGAAAAATAGGTATCTCTTGGCTAATAATTCTGCTTTCCCTACCTACAGGATTGGGAAATTCAGGAGTTACAGCTTGTCTGAGGGAGAGAATTTCTCCAACATACCAGGAGGTTCTGCAGAGTTTAGTGCAAAGGTTTCAGCTGGTTCTTAACACCTATCACTGCTCGAGTCAGTGGTGAAAGGAAATCTCTTAGATAGAAAAATCACTTAACACTGTTGAAAAACCTGGGGCCAGAGGACCAGAAGTCTCTGCACCCACTTAGCTGTTTATTTTCCTGTCCACCGAGTTACTCTGGATGGTACGCTACACGATTTAACACTTGGCATTGGCTTGGAAGAAACAAAAGCCCTTCACGTTCCAGCTGGTACATCCACACCGACCCTCCCCTTCCCCCAGGGCCCACGTTGGCAGGGCTGCAGGGTCAGGGACAGTCCCTGCCCACCCTCTGGATCCTCAGCTCGGGGTGCCAACCTGCACTGCCAGCACTTCCCTTGGCACCCCCAGCCCTGCCCGCGTGCACTGTGTGTGAACACCAGTGCCAAGTCCAAGGGACAGAGGAGCATCCCTAGTTACAAGAAAGCCCCTCATCAACTAAGGAAACAGTTCTTGGCATCAAATTCCATGCCTCCAGGGGGTGGGAAACTGAGAGATAATTATGTGTCTGGTCGCTACCAGAACATGGATCCTTTCTCAGCAGAGTCTCTCACGCCACATCACTGCACCACACAAAGCTGAGATGGGAACAGATGGAACCTTCCCCTGACCCCAGGGCACCCCAGCTATCTGATCAAACCAGGCACTGCTTGCTCCTCACTTTAACCAGGTAGAGTTTCTCTCGTGTGCTGCCTTTTGCTGCTTTCACAGCTTTATAGAAAGATGCACATTTATTTGAGTGAGGTTTTTGGGGTTGCAGGGAGGGTGATATTGCCTTGAAGAGATGAATGACATTTTGGAAGGTCCATGGCAAATTTAAGGTGAATCCAATGCTCAGAGTTACTTCTGTACAAACCAGCTCAGCCTTCCCAAGGGCGAGCACTGTCATCTGCCCCACTTGTTACCAATGCAAAACACAAGCAGCCCCCTCCCACGCACGTAAAGCTTATATTTCCCTGCATCATTTTTAAAATACTTCTCTCCACTGACCACATTACTTGAGCTTTTGTCACGTTCCAGTGGAAAGAAGGGAATTCAGCAAGCTGCATTCCTCTCACCGGGCGTGTGACTGACCCACAGGGATTCTCTACAGTGGAAATCTTTGGTTATTTCCCATTCCCTTCACAATGGTTAAAATCATGTTCCCTGTTCACAGAACTTGGGTAAAAATATTGTGCTTTATAAAAAAACAAACCAAAAAATCATGCTTTTCTTCCCTTTGTCCCCCCGCAGCTGGTGAAGCTGACCCAGTCACATGCAAGAATAATTCTGTGTGTATCATTTCCTCGAGTCCTGTCCCTAGCCCAGCTCTCGACTCGCAGCAACAAGCAGCTCCTGACCCAGAGCTGAAATCTGAGCTCCGTTATTCCCCTTTGGTTGGATGCATCGTTCACATGGTACTGTTTCTATTCTGCAATTGGTGAATAGACAGGAACTCAGACACAAATTCTTGGGGACTTCTTACTGTGTTCCAATAGAAATTGAAGTTCTGTTACCATAGACAGACACTCTGCCCAAACACTGCTCCACCTGCAGGGAAGAGCAGCGGTAGGGGAGACACTAAGGATGAAAAGCAAGGGGCTAAACACAGTTAGAACCCAAGGAGCTATTTGTGAAAGTTATCACTGGTGTATATTTCTCATCCAGCCAAGATAAAAATGCATGTGGCATGGTACATCTAATTAAGCATTACACTGGAGAAAAATAAGTTGATAACCAAAGCAAGCATTCATCCCTTTATCATTCTTTGCCTGTCTGGCACCATCCTGGTACTGATGCTTCCCAGTGCATGAATAGCCATTGCTTATGGGAACAGTGAAATCACTGAGCGCCTACAGGCTTATTAAAAGATGCCTGGACTCTTGAAACTTTGCAAATCCTAGTTCTTTTAACATCTGCCTACAGAGTTGTACACACCTCTCTTCCAACCTCATCTCTACAAAGAAGGACATGAGTTAGCAATTGAAAAAAATCAACACATACACATGGGACAAAACCCCATTTCCAGCTTTTTCTGACTACATTTGCCAACATTTTATGAAGAGGAAAAGAGATAATATATTTTACACGTGCATTTCTATCTTACTGATAAACACAAATAGACATGAAGAAAGTCATCGTTGTTAGTAAGATAAATACGTATTTTTAAAAGTCAAAACTGCACCTATACTCGAGTATAAAATTGCCTCTCATTCAACCTAAGACCATCTTGTGACTGCCAAATGCATCATGCAAATTGTAAGCACAGCTCCTTTTTTTACTGGAATTCTGTCCTCTGTGGCCTGTGGTTCCCTGTAAGCGTATCCAAGGAGGAAACTATTCTGTTGGAGAGGGCACGCTTAGCTTTGTTTCATTATTCATATGGTTAGATTTCAACAACGTAAGGATAAACTGCAGAGGTGAAGAGGGGAAAAAATAATTAGGAGAGCAACAAAATGCAAGAGCACATTATGGTGTTAAAAGGGTTGGAAGTGTGAAACCCAAAAATAAACATTCTGCTTAATATATTAAGGTAATGTTTTGATGTATGCTAACCAAACCAATATTTGAAATCATAGTAAGAGAGCTTGAGTTTCCAGCTGGTGCAAGGACATAGGACTGAACAGATTATATTTAGAGCAAAGCTCCCTGCTGCAGCGTGCTGCCGTATCACAAGTTTGCATTCAGTGGCATATAAATCGTGTTATTCTTTGTTTACATTAGGATTAACTTTGTGGATTGACACTGAAGAACTGTAAAAAGAGTTTTAAAACCCCTCACTTTTGTGATCTTTTCTTAACCACATTAGCTACTGTAAGCCAACCTGAGTAGCAATAAAGACAACTGGATTTGGAGTCATTCCTAAGCAGGAGCCTCCCAAACACACTCCTGGCTGGAAACTGCCTTTGCCAGGGCTGTTGGAATGGAACCAGTTGGGACTTTTCCCCATGTCAGGTGTTAACATTTAAAAACCAAAACAACCCCACCGCACACCTTTCCCAGAGAAGCGATGAAAGTCCTGTTCTCCTCATTCTCCCTATGCTCAGAGTACATCACCGAGGTGGACCAGCAGGAAATTAAACGTTTTGTGAGAAAACAATGGAAGCAAACACAGCTGATGAAACACAAGGTGAGGCTGGGATTAGCTTCTTTCTGACCAGACAGGCTGTCCTAGGACTGGTAGGAAAGATGCACGATGGCACACGTACTCCAGTGGCTGATGAGCCCATCCTACCCTGCTTAAACCTGGAGGCAGCAGATGAAATCCCAAACCATAAGAAAATCCTTCATCCTTCAAGAAAAAACAGCATTTTGGAGAAGCAAATCTTGAGGCATTTGTGAGGACAAACCCCTGCACTCAGTGGTTACTGCACAACTCGCCTCGATTCCCTCGTGTGCAGGTGGAGAGAACTGAGCTGAGCCAGCCGGGGCCACGGTTGGGGTGCAGGCATTGAGCCTGCTCTGGGCCAAGGCCATTGCTCCTTCACAAGCCTGTCTGGCAAACCCGGGCCAGCCCCTGGGGACACTCTTGTAGCTCACTGTGGAGACCTGCAGATGCCAACCTGCAGTACAGGCAGCTCAGCACAGGGAGGCTGGAGCGTGCTGCCGAGGGTGAGTGGCAGCACCAAAAGGCCAACCCAGGCACAAAGAGAGCCCTGGCGCTGCGGAGGAGGTCCATCCTCACAGCAAAGCTGACAAATGTCTTATTATTACTATTATTTTTTTTAAGTGGGCTTGTTCTCTCTGGGTCACTTTACTCAAGCCTGCCCAACCTTGGTAATAATGAGCTGAGGCTGGTTAAGCAGCTAATTAGCATGCCGTTTGTTAGACGAGTTAAGAATGTAATTATTGTGAGTAGGCAGAGCCTGCCGATGGAATGCATTTTGAAGGTTACCATAGGAATCTTTCCTTGCTCTATTCATTCCGAGTGTAATACTAATCACTATCATAAGGAAAGGATTGCTTGGATATAGACTGTAGGTTAACATCTGATTAGATTTCCAGTGAACAAAGCGATTCAGGCAGTTTGTTTGTTAACCCTTTTGGGTCCTGCCAAAGCGTCCTGACCTGCGTGAAGAACTCTGCTCTGCCAGGACCCCCTCCCCTGCCCGGGGTTCGGAGTCACAGCGTCCTGCTGCAGAGCTCGGGGCTCTAATTGCAGAGGGCAGGCTGAATGGTGTCCTCCAGACCTGCTGGAATTAGGGAGGCATTCACCAAAACTGGCACAGCAAGTCAGCCCGTACCACTCTGCTCACTTGTAGATTGATCAGGTTCAAATTGTGCTGGATAATTAAAAAAAATCTGGTAAAAACAGTAACTGGGAGAAGCTAAAGAGCAGAACTACAGCATTATTCTTGCATTTGCTTCAAACACACCATTCCTCAGCATTCAGTGTGCAATCCTGCGGACAAACATCCTGGACACAAGTCCGTTCAGTGTTGTGACAGCTCCACCCTACAGCACTGGCACGGGAGGTCACTTTGCTCTTCAAGCCAGATGCTAACCCCTGGCCTTCCTTATATCCTCCTGGAAAACACCAGGCCAGTGCAGCACACCATGGGCAGCACATGGGCACAGTCCCTGAGCAAGACTGTGCACATACAAATGCCAAAGGACAGGCACACTGCTGGCTCCCTGGGACACAGAACCTGGGAGCTCTGCAGCCCAGGTCTCGGGCACCTCTGCCTTCCTTCAACCACATCAGAGTCCCAGGATGCCCCAAACCCAAACTCTCCCCTTCAGAAGTCTCCTCCCCCAGCAGATGCTCTGGCAGAGCACCAGGGAGTGAAGCACCCGTGAGCAGTACCTGCCAAACACAATCCTTCAGTGGCTGAAGGGCAGCTCTCTGTTTGAAGAGTGCAAACGTGCTACCTTTTGTCGGGAAGGAAACTCATGTAAATGTGTCCTTTGTTCCCCTGCCCCCAAAAGTGGCAGTGAGCAGAGCTCACATTCACACCAGCACTGCTGTGAAGAGCCCTGGATGCTCATTAAATCGCCTCTGCATATTTCGCTTTTCTCCCCGTGGAGGCTGCCTACCAAAATCTCCCAGTGGTGTTCCTTAGCTCTTACCCTAAAAATATCAGGGGAAACGGCGCAGTGAATGGCACAATCTGAGTGCATTCTGTGTCCAGCCCCGTGCTGTTAGCAGCTCACTGGCGAGGCCCAAGGCTCGGTGGGAATTTACAATTCATCGGCAACCAAACTATTTTAATGTTATCAACACATCTTTACCCTGGCATATGAGTGTGTGACTTATGAAGAGGGAAGCAATTTGTTTCATGAATTTCATCCTTTGTTATTGAAAGCTGCTGGATTTGGATGTATAAAGACCTGTGCCATTAAGCCACGGGGCAGAAGCATCCTATGGGCTAACAAGTTTGTTTGCTTGTTATTAGTATTTTTTAAATACAAATTACTTTAAAAGTAGCATTATGTAGGACTCTGAAGGTGCTTTACTTAAATCTTGTGCCCCTTCCAAAAGATTGTAGAATATGAAGAAAAATGCATGGAACAGTCTGTGATCGCAATTCAATAGGAAAATACCAGCTGATTTCTAACCAAATTAGTGTCTATAAATCAGTGGTTTCACAATTGTCCAATCCAGCGTACCTCGAAATGACTGTATTTATTAGAAAATGTGGATTTATTAAAACACAAATTTGTCCAGTGTCTTTTTTAAGAAAATTTGAAAAGATAAAGGAGGATCAGTGTGAAAAGACAATTTGACATTTACTATACAGCTCCTTTTTTGCTGCAAAACGCTGTCTGCTTAAAATGAGAGGTCTGATTTGTAAAGAAGAGAGTCCTGAAAGTAAGGGTGAAATGGAAATAAGTATTTAACATTACTGGAATAAAATGCTACTTATTGACAAATTCTGTTTTTCAAAATAATTAACAATTTGTGGCTTTAAAAAGGCCCAAGTGCAATGCAGACTGCTCAAACCCAAACTCCCCGGGCTGTGCGAGGTCCAGTGCTGGCTGGTGGGTGCAGAGCTCTGCCCCTGCACCCCATTCCCTGGGCCAGCACTGCAGGAGGGAGCAGCGGGTACAGAACGACACCGCGGGACATCCCAGCTCCACAATTTAATTACAAACCTTTCTGCATTAGTGCAGGCCTGAAATAACGCGGGGGGTTCGAGGGATCAGCTCCAGGCTTTCCTTGAGCAAAACTTCAGAACTGAGACAATTTAAGACAGCAAATAAATGGGATTTCCTGCATTGCAGAGGACTGGATCAGCTCTTTCGTATGCTGGTGTGAGCAGCAGAAAAAGTTCTCTTTGTATTACTTCAAATACAAACCCCTCCAAACGTTATTTTGATCATTTCTTGAGTTAGCATCTAAAAACAAGCAGCCAGGAAACTAAGAGGAATAATATTTCAATCCAGCTTCCCCTGGATTACCAGATTCAACAAGAAATAGAAAGTGTTCTTTGCAAACTATTGTTCCCCAGCCAGTTCTTTCACTCTGTTTTTGGCTAATTAAATTAATCTGGTAAGCAGGTGTAAACCCACTTGTTTAAGCAATGGTTTGGGTTGCTAAAAGGAGAGATTGGAGGTATTTGCACAGTAAGAGACTTGTACAAGGGAGCATTAAACCCTATCAACAAGAGGAAACTCCACTCAGGATGCAGAAAATCCTGTTTAGCACTTACCAAATCGTACCAGAAGCAAAATGCAATCTGCTTCTAATCCAATACCCTAACACCAAGGTGAAGTATAATCATGTTTTCTTAAACTGAAAAGCCTGACCACTGCCTTGAGCATGTTTTGCATAGTTAGTATTTTACATAGTAAATAGAAATATAGAAATGTTGCTGTCCTTTGAAGCTTGCATCACGTATGTAATCAGTAGTATGCTCAGTTTTGATTGAAGAACAGTTACTATCCAAGCTCTAATTGCAATGAAGAACTTTTTCCATATGCACCTTATTTTGCACCAATATAAACTGACCAGGCTACCAATAAAGATTGCAGATAGGCACAACATCAGGCACCCTAATCATCACCAAAGGTAAAATCATATTTCATAACAAAAATAAACTCCAAACAGATAAAAAATGATATCAACAAAGAGTCAGAATAGCAAAACTGGGTTTGGTGTGATCATTATAGTTTGACACCAAGGAATAGCAGCCAGTATGAAAAATGCTTGATTTCTGTTTTGGTTTCATTGACCTTTCTGTGGGCTATAAGCACACGGGAGGAGGAGGACAGCTCATCACCCAGCAGGCAAAGGAAGCTGCACCCAACCTTTAGGGTCCCACAAACAGACCCCCATGCAACGCCTGGTTTCAAACACGTTGAGCTCATTATGTGACACGTGGTCCCCCAACCAAGAAGTCACATCCCTGCTTGCTGCATTTCAGCAGTACTTCTTTGAACAACCAGAAATAACGGGACAATCTCCACCCCTAGTGAGGCACCTCCAGGTGGGATGCTGGAGCACACCAGTGCTGTGAGGGTGAGCCTCAGGGAGGAGGAGGAGGAGCATCGCAGTGCTACAAGCAGTGACTGTGTGTGCTGTGTCCTCACAGTGCTGGGCCCTTGCCAACGACCAGAGGAAGCATTTACAGAAGAAGCAGTGGTGGTGTTGCCTGCAGGCTCCTTGAGTCATTACATCTGCTCAAAATATCCCCCCTTTCTCCAGCTCCCAGCAGAGCCCAGCCCCTCGGCAGCTCAGGGTGAGCCAGCTCCAGCAGCTGAGCAAACGTGTTACAAGACCCATGCAAAAAACATTTGCCTCAAGTCGGCTGCAGCCATCCCCCCCCTCCCCCCCGAGACAACCTGGGTGGCAGAGGGGCTGCAGCAGCACACCTACAGCCTGTGCCTCAGCATCACCCAAAGGCTGGTCCCTGCCTTAAGGACCCTGCACGGGACTCACACCGTCAGCCGGGGACTCCCTGGACCACGCGAGGACATCCCTGAGCTGAAGCACTGAGGGATGCTCATTCCCAACACCCCACCTCGGCTTTATTTCAATGGCTGGAGAGTCCCTGAAATGGCCATTTCATTTACCTCCTTCAGTAATAACGACCTGCAACAACAACTAACATCCCTCCTCTCCTCCCCAGCCCCAAGCACTCTTGGCTCTTCCCCCTCCCACCCGCCCCTTCCAGATTTGCTCCTGGTTTTCGTCTATTTGTGAAGGTGCCCAAGACAGGAGCTCACTTAATACGTTCCCTTACGCTTGTGGCGCAACAGCCTATTCAGTACAGATAAGCCCCTTTAGAAATGAAGGGGAATTTAATTCAGTGCTTGAGTGACAGCAGGAAGATTTATCCCCTCAGTAGACAATACGGCTTTTGGGGCTTTAATCTTGCCCAGACAATGGGCTGGTTCTCGGCCCTCATCTTGTGCTTTTCCCACGATGTTCGGTGATTAACCGGGGCTCCATTGGATGGAAGCCACTATCTCTCATTTAAGAGTGTTTGCGCCTCTGTCAAGGACCAGGAAGGGAGGGAGGGAGGTGGGAAGAAGAGAAAGGAAGGGGAGGGGGGGGAAAAGTTGAACTCATCTAGGAGAAATGCTGCGCCGGCCCGGGCGCAGCCAGATGCCAGCGCTATCTGCAGTAGGCAGGGCTGGGTGACAAAGCAGATGGATCCTGGCATTGTCACCTCCGGGGGAGCAGTGGGCAGGGCCCTCTTGATTTATTTCAACAAACAGAAGCTCCTCATTTATTTCATTAGGGTCTTTATTTAGAAAAGCACTTGTCACGGGCTGAAATCCACTGGTCCTTGGATACGTGCTGCCTGAATCTAGGCACAAGTGCTTTGCTAAAAAGGAGGGACTTGAAGTCAGCTCTGAAATCCACCACTGTGCTCACCGTTGAGAGGAAGAACCTGAAGTTGTGCACTTTCCTAGCAAAGGCACTCAGGCACCACAGCAAAGGACAGCCACACAGAGCTGGGACATCAGGAACCCCTGCACAACACAGCAGGTACCCACAGTAGAGGTGTTTATCACCATTCCTGCACTGCACAAGGCATTGGGGATAATCCCACTGGATCCATGAAGACTGTTTCATCACTAGAGAAAGCAGCACCAGTAAGCTTCACATCCCCAGTGAGAAGCAACCTTTACTCTTACTCTGATTTATAAATTAGTCCTTGGGACAAAAAATGTTTTACATCTTTCTTACTGCAAGAAAATATTGTGGACTCCAATGCTGCAATTTTGGTAATGAGCAGAAGTACAGATTTAGCCTCCAAATAACATCACACTACCCTGAGTGGATGGTTATTGCAGTGACTCCAGGCCAATTCAGTTGTAATGGTCAATATTAAGGCATTGCAGTGTCCAGATCTTTTTACATGGAAAAAGTTCCTGCCAAACTAATGTAATTTTTCATTTTGTTTGAATCCTATTATCAGTTTGTGTTTAAGAGTTCTGTTTATGATAAAAACTGGATTGCTCTATGCACCTTCCATCACAGAGCTTCTTAATTCACACAGAAGACAACAGCAACCTGTTTGGCACTGAGCAGGGAGACAGGACTGGGAAGTTCCTCTCCAGGGCTCAGGGGCTGAAAGTGAAGGAAACCTTCAGCCTTTCATCCCCCTCCAAGGGCACTGGATCAGCCCAGAGAGCCTCTGCAGGCTCCTGCACCTGCGGTTGAGAAACACCTCAGCAATCCTCATCTGGTGGGTGAACTGGCTGCCTGAACCACCAAACAAAGCACACAAGTGGCTGTGAAATTAAAAAAAAATTAAACAAGTTTCCTTTTGAAAGAGAAATCATTTTCTTCACTCTCGAGACCTGCCCACTGGAGATATTTTGCAACAGTTGAGGACAAATGAGTTCTATAAGGACAGAGGGCTCTTCCATAGGTCCCCTCCTGCTCGCTGGCACAGGGGCACGGTCTCATCAGGTCACACCCCTCACACTGAGGTACCTGCAGGCATCAGCCAAAGCAGCCTGAGCTCTGCAGCATCAGCTGGCATTGACTGCTCCTGCCAGACACAGCACCACGGAGCTGCTCCCTCGGCCAGCGGACGCGCTCAAAGATGCTTTGTTTCAGCTATCACACATCTCTCATTCTCTGATCCTACCACTGCATATTTGGATGACTCAATCAGCTGAAAAAATATGTTGCAGTGTTCTCTTTTGTTGATGTGAATGTTTGGGAGCAGCTGAGCCAAAAAGCAAAAGCATATGTTCCTCCCTGCACTGGAGTGTGTAATCCAACCGACACAGCTGAGCTGAGGCCACCAACAGACTGACGTGCACACGGGGTGCCCCAAGGATGGCACAAGCCCTTCCCCCGAGGGAAGGCTCCCAGCTCACTAAGGGAAAGGTGGCTGCTATTTCAATTAGAAACTTTACCCTGCAACCAGTAGTTGGCTGCTCTACAGAGAGGAGTGGTGCAGGGGTGGGCTGGGGGGACATCGCGGGGTGTGCAGCAGCAGTCGCTTTTGGGGGGCTGTTGCAAACAGCCAGGAGAAATATTTTATACCATACTCTCTCCAATTGGAATAATTTTTTGGCACAAAAATTGTGGAAACCAAACAGCACACATGGGCTGCCACTGTTGGAAGGGCAGAGCGCCTGCCTGCTCCCGAGGGCCATCCCGCAGGCACTGACAAACAGCCCAAGCAAACAGAGATGCTCAGCATCATCTGCAGTCTCATACAAACTGCTACTGAGCACAGCCTCAACTATCACAATTCATTTGCCTCCCTTTCCACATCTTTTGAATCCCCAGATTTCTGAATTTCCAGTTTTCCATTATCAACAAACCAGTGGAGCCCACGGGCTTGCCCAGGCAGCTGGACAGCCCGAGAGCTCCAGGAGCAACACGAGGACTGAAACTTGCACACTGATCCCATGCAATGGCACCTTTGTTGCCATTAAATGTACCTTGCTGGCAGATTTTGTTTTCTTACTAGTTCGTTTTTATTTCTGCACTAAGAAAATTAACATGGAAAACCACCAGAGCCTTTGAGCCTCCACACTCACTAATACGAGGCCATTAGAGAGGATAGCTTAAGATTTCCCTAACAACATATTTGGGACTTCTCAGTTCCTTCAACCACAAGTTCAAGTCCCTGAGGAGTCACTTAAGCTCCTCAGTCCCCTTAATGAGATCAGCTGAGTGAATGAGGGGTGTTTTGAGTGGCCTTTAAGTGTAACTGGGTTGAAAAGAAAAGGTTTTACAGAACATTTTAAGGCTTGGGGTTTATTTTTGGTTTGATTTGTTGTTTTGTTGTGGTTTTTATAAAAAAATTGACCATAATCAAACTGCATTGTGGGACACACTGGAGACTGCCAGCCCACCACTGCTCCCCTGTGAACACACCTCTGGGAACCTCCAGGACAGGGATCACCACTTTGTGGAATAAGAAGTCTATGAAGCCAATCCCATCCCGAGGTGTTTGACCAGCCAGTACAGTCCCCTGCCTCGTACCAGGGACTCCCTCTCTGCACTCTTTGCCCTCTTCCTTGTGTCTGTGACTCTTGTGAATCCTGTTAAGACTCCTTTGAGGGCTCACTAGAGTTCCTGGGAACCTTTTCAACACCTTGACCCTGAGCTGAAACAGGCCTTTAACACACTGAGCAGAGAAGCACATCAGCCCACCCCCTCGCATGCTCCAGATGCGGCCAGGCTTTGCTTTACCTCTGTCTTAAAACCTAAAGGCTCCGTCTGCCCCATCACTTCATGTGGATCAGGTGTGTATGAGGCTGGAGTCTTCAAGCAAGGGACTGGTGCTGGGCAGCCCAGCACCCCTCCTCTTCCCCCACAGAGCAACCCTGCAAATCAGCAACGGGAGCTGCACGGGCACCCTGGACCTCTCTCTGCCTTGCCAGTGACTGCAAATTGGGCTTTGCTGTTCTAGTTCAAATGGTGAGTGCAGGGAGGAGGGAGGGGAGGGAGGAAAGAACACAAGAGGAACAAGAATAAGATTAAAATAAAAGACCATATAGGGAGCCCACAGAAAAACAAGTGCCAGGGCCCAATTCCCATGTTGTCTCAACCACTGCGCCCCCAGAGTCGCCCCGTTTCACTTCGAGAGATCAAACTGTGGCTTAGAATTTGTACAGCACCTTTGTCTGGCCCAGCATTTAGAGGAAGTGGGGAAAGTAGAAGGAAAATTATTCTGTACAGGCTTCCTGAAGACTGTGAGGGACTTTTGTGGCAGCAGCAAGGTCAAAAACAGATCTGCATTTAGAATAAATCCACCATCAAAATCAAATTCATTTTACAACGCCCGCCTGAACCGCTCTGGTCTGCAGCAGCCATGCCCACCACCACACTGCTCCCTCGGGGGGGAAGGGAGGTATGGCTGGGGAACAAAGGTCACAGAACCCCCTTCTCTTTCAGAGACACCTTTGCAGCAGGTCCTGGGATCAAAAGCCTGGGCTTTTGCATCCTTTGCTTGAAGCTACACTTGCCCTCCTCTCTCTGGCACTTACAGCACAACCACCAAACAAGCAACAAGGTCCCTGCATGATGGGGCCACAACCAAGGAATCCTCCAGGGCCACAACCAAGGCTGGGCTGGGATCTCCTCTGGGATGAGCAGGATGGATTGTCTCAAACCCAGAAGACCCAGTGGAGCACAGTCTGGCAACACACGTGTTGCTGGTCACTGCCCCTGAACTGGGCAATTCGGAAGGTTTTCTGCCAGTATGTGCCCAAATCTCCTGTGATAGTGGTACAGGCAAACACCAGCTCAGCACTGCTCCTGAGGAGCCCTCTGGAGCTCAGGTGCTCCTCTGGGGAAGAAAGCAACACTCATCTGCAATAACCAGTGTCCCTTCACCCTCTTGACTTTAAAAAGAGCATTTCTGATGGCTGCTTTCAGCTCATTCCAGCTTTGGGAGAAGCTGTTAGGGAGGAGATCAGGAACACATGACCCGGAGTGCAAGCAAAAAGTGATAAATAGAATTAAATAAAATCTCAGCATCCACTGTTTGCATTATAGGTTACACTTAATATTAAACTGGCCTAGTAGTTTGTTTGCTGCCTTAGAGTTTAGCAGCACAAAGCATTTCAAGAAGAAGTAGAAAACCCTTTGCCCTTCACCAGTCTTTGCCCAAAGCCACCAAGTAACACAATAGCTATTATAGATAGAAGCTCACCTTGTTTTGCTAACAGGCTTTTGTTTCAAGCATCTTTACATTCCCCAGCTCCGGGTCAGGCTGACATAGAAATACAAGTATTCAGGAAGCTTCCTTGCTTTAAAATTGCTGCATTTTGGCAGCAGCACTAACTCCTCGTGAAATTACTCCTTTTCCTCGAATAATCCACTGAAAGAGTAAGAACTCGTCTCCAGGAGCTGCAGCCACTGCAACAACACAACCCCTAATGGGGCCGCAGCCAGGGCCAGGTGTTCTATTTACAGGGTCTTCAGTGAAACACACAGGTGTGTGCATTTGCCTCTAAATACCTACAGAGGCTCCCTAGATAGGATGATTTCCCACCCCAGCTGTTTGGGGTTTCATATTAACCTGGTTAATGTTGGATGTTACAAATGGGTTCCTACACGGAGCATTTTCCCCAGATCAATCTCTCAAAACTCAACCATGCCAACTCACTGACTGTTACACAGATGCAACACTTCAGAGGCAGTGTAATCCAGCTGGTAAGGGAAATACACTTAGACTTTTGTCCTGCCCCAGCACACGAGGTACAACTGACAGGCCAAGGGCTCAAAGTCTCCCCTTTATCAACGGGCACTTGGCAGAAATGTAAACTTCCCCGGATATGGCTTCAGAAATCTGTTTGAACTTACTGAAAAAACAACTGAAGATGCCTCGAGGAGTGAAAACTCACTGTCCCTTTCAGCCTCAGACTCTGCATGGGAAAGGCAACCCAGGTACATCAGACTGTGGAAGGAAATGTTTTTCTTCCATGTACTAAGTTTTCAGGTGTGTTGAGATGAGCACACTGGGCAGTACAGGTGGACATGTGCTGAAGGAGCTGGAAACTATTCAATGGGCAACAGTGACCAGTGGGAAAAGGATGACCGAAGGGGGCTCCCAGGGTCGTGTTCCACCTGGAAAGCACAACAGCCAACTGCAGAGGCCAGATCCAAAAGCCAGAAAAGGGTTGTCACAGGTTGAAATTCTGAGACTGAAGACAAAAGGAAGGATTGCCAAGAGCTGTGAGACACCAGAGCCAGCAACAGCAAACCAGGCACGGGCTTAGATCTCATACCTGCAGCAGAGTGGGGTTTGTCTGGCAAGACAAACACCTGGAGCAGTAGGATACTCCAGGCTATCCAGCAGATACACTCAGAGACAAGTAAGCCAGTAGAGATCAGAACACTAGAAATGAAAGGAAGAAATCTTAAAGATGTGGCTGGTACCACCTCAGCCACGTGATACAGGCAGGGAAAAGCTTAGGATGGTTTTAAGCAGACTCACATACAAAAACACCTACAATTTTTTTTCTGAATAAAAGGACTTCCGAAACAAAGTCATCAGTGAAGCAGATAGAAACACATACCAGAACTCTGCTAGCAGCCAGCTTGATCCAGCGCTCCTCATGTTTTACTGCCCTGCAAATCTTGTATGTGTGGCTGTGAGGCTGGAGAGAAACCCAGACTGCTCCTCAGGAGCCAGAGCCACCTCCCTTGGGGAAAGAAAACACCCAGGGCTCTTTCCTAAGGGGATGATGAAATTGCTTTACCTGAGCAGCCACAGGCTTCAAAGAGGAGGAATCTGAGATGTGGTTTTTGTCTGCAGAAAAGGCAAGAGAGCAGCTAGAGGCAGAAAGGGGAAGGAAAGAGGGGGAAGAACTAAGAAGGAAGTACCAGCTCTTTGACACCTTTTTGATGGAGTTAGATTTGCAAAGCAGAACATAGCCCCTTCCCTTTCACTAGCCTGCCCTGTCTAATCTGATTTTAAAAGACCTCCTTGAAATGAATCATGGCTCTGCCACATGTGCTGCAGCAGTTCTGCCTTTGAGGGCTTCTGCTGTTCACCTTTGCACTGTGCTCCAGACCTACCTCCCCAGCACTGCACTGGCTTTAGCAGGAACAGCCATGGCCATAAACCCCAGCCAAGCCTGGGATGGAGGTGCTTAAAGTGCCATCAAAAGGATGGACACAAATGGCAGCTGCCCTAGAGCGTAGCATTTGCAGGAGATGGTGAGAGGTCCCCTGAGACCAATGATTTCAAAGCAGGCCAGCGTCCAGGTCTGAAATCCCCCTCTAATGGGTATGTAAATGCCTCAGGTTTTGCTTTCACTGCTACTAACAATTTGCCAGCAAACTTATCTTACTCGTTGAGCCCAGTTTCTCTCTCATTTATCCCCTCCAAGCCCACAGGGGCTTGGTTTTTATGAGGTGCTGAGCAACCACAGCTCCTGTTCACTTCCACTGCGGTCGGAGGCAGGCAGGGATGCTCAGCTCAGCACCTCCAAGAAGCAGACCCTGAGGAAGGGCACTGTGCATGTCCCTAAGGAACACACAGACTGGCTGAGCAACTGGGCACCTCAGCCTCACACCACTGGAGAAGCAGGTAGTCTTCTGGACCTACACATTGGAGTTGCCACCTGGCTCTTTACCAATGAAAGAGGGAAAGAACAAGCTTTGGAGAAAGGTTTCTCTTGGCATACAGCTCTGCTCTACTTTCTATGAACAGATGAGTTGCCTGCTCTAAAATCTATGTGGCAATATAACTTAATTCAAGGGCTGAAGGCATTCTCCAATGGTGCTGCTGGCAGTTGTACTCAACAAACTGAGTCTCTTGCTCACATGATGCTGTCAACACAGTGTGTACAGCGTCTGATTCCTGTGCTTCCCTCTGTTTGAGGCCACAGCAGAAAACATCTCCCTTTTTGTTGGATGAGCAGTTGTCCGTATGTGCATAACCTGCTGGTCTGGGGGGTGGGATGACTGGAGGAGCAGTGGAAGAGAGCACACGAGCTGCTGCCTTTGCTCCAGCCATGCTCTCCTGGTCACTGTGGTGCAGAGTGAGTCACTCAGCACTCACCAGGGCTTTTCCTGCACCCTTCAAGGTCCCAAAGCCAAGGGGTCTGCTTTTATAGGTACCACAGGGAAAAAAAAATCCATCTCAAAGCAAGAACAATCTATTTGTGATGTCTGAGAGCCAGCACCGTGTGTATGGGGCAAGTGCCACAGCACACAGTCTGTGTCAAACGAGAAGG
This sequence comes from Aegotheles bennettii, assembly GCA_013398125.1. NCBI lineage: Eukaryota > Metazoa > Chordata > Aves > Caprimulgiformes > Aegothelidae > Aegotheles > Aegotheles bennettii. The sequence continues at coordinate 459,916 of VZRW01008659.1, read as the reverse complement.
ATGAAGAGACTTGCCCAAGGTCACTCAGGGAGTTCATAACAAAACCAAGAACAGATCCCAGATGCCCTGCATCCCTGTCCACCTTGTCAGACTTGATAGTCTTCATTTTGTTCCTTAGTAACTCTTGTAAGTGATGCAGTTTCCCAGGTGCATGACAGCAGCACCGGCAGACACGGATGCACTCCTTGCCTGCAGATGTCTGACACTCGTACGCAGGTGATGGAGACAGCAGACACTGCCATGTTCCCATTGATGAGGAAAAAGGATGTGACAGCTACATCTAACACATCCCCTGTTTGCTGTCCTGTGCTGTCTGCATGGATGGAGTAACAACCACTCCTCTTGGAGATGATTCTTCCAAAGGTGACTTGAGCTTCTCAATAAAGAAATGAAATAAGCTGCTTACATTTTGATCTCCCAGTGCAAGCACAACTACAGCTGAATAAAGGCTGGCAGGCTTACCTGCACTACTGTCAGACTACTCTCTCTGTTGCTAATCATTCACTTTTCCTCACTCTTAGAATCATCCAGAACAACTGCACTTGTCCTGGCAGTGAGGGGGCAGAGGGAGAAGGGGTGATTTAGTGAACAGGGCACTGACCGAGCCTCTTGCCTTATCTGAGCCACAGACCAGTGTGTGACCACAGGCAAGTTACTGCTCTCTTCCACCACTGCTGCTTTTTCTCACCATGTTCTTCCTAGGTTAAGCTAATGATGGGATCTTTGACAGCCCCATTTGACAGATCTCACACATGGGCAGCATTTATTTCAGTGTCCATACAGCACCTTGCGTGCTGGGGCAGTGATTTCAGCTGAGACAGGCACAAGACCCAAACTGCAAATTAGTAATTCATGTAATTGGAAATCCTATTCAATAATTATTTCCCTTCATTTCTGTGCCATTGTTAAAAAAGTAACACGGTAAGCTGATTGAAGATGTTGATTATAAAACCAAACCAGAAGTGTTCAGTAACAGCAGTAAGAAAAAAATTCCTCTGTGCCAAAATTTACATTAAAAAAAAAATTAAGTGTTTGCCCTGGCAAGGCTACAACTTTTCTCTCTGAACTTCATCCCCAAATGGATTGACTTCTACATTATCTGACATTTCCTCATTAGCTTCTTTCCTTTCTCTCTTTTCTTTGCAAAAAGGCCCCTGAGTCTAACAATGTCAGAAGTCTCTGAAATTTGACAGATCTTATATTTCCAGCTCATTTTCTAATGAGTTTGTACATCAGGGCTGATTAGTGTAATAAAGAATTCATGAAGCAAATAAATGTAACATGAAGACACCTTGAAGAGAGGAAAGAAAGAGCAAGTCAAATATGTTGAGAAAAGGTCTGGCCTTCTTAACCTTCATTTAATCGTTCTGACAAAGACACTTCATCAAAGAGACTTGGCAGGTATTTGGACTTTGTGCACAGAAATACCAGGCTTTGAACTTTTTCTCCCCTGCATTACCCAGGAGAACCCATCATTAGCCTAATTTAGGCAACTTCTTATCAAACCAAGCTTTTGCTAACCATCTACTGACCTGCTAAACACGACTGGAGTACTGCAGAGGGTGCAGGGTGTCCCTGGTGACCACTGGCACAGCCACCCCCTGACTGCCAGCCTTACACTGCTCAGCCACCAGAAAACCATCAGAAACCAGAAGAGCAGCACTTGCAAGACTCACACCTCTGGGTTCACTTGCCTTTGATTTTCACCGTATTCAGTACCACTTTTCTGTCACCTTTCACTTTGCTTTCAATAGAGCTTCACCCCCCAAAGTTATCTGAGCTAAATAAGTTTGCAGAAAGACAATTTCCTTCTGGATACAAATTTTTTCAGGGGTGAATTGGCAAAGAACCACCACCCAGATGTTCAGGTCCCGTGGGAAGGGAATACCAGTCTGTTTTCTTTTTGTTTATTTTTACCTACAGAATTAAAAATAGGCTTTTTCTTTTTTTTTAATAGGAGCAGATTTAATCTCTTTGCTAAAGAAACTGTAAATTTGAGACGTTTGCGTGGAGAACGTGGCAGAGGTTTTTTGACCAGCTTTAGTTTGGGATCTCTTCCACTCTGGATGTTAACTCTTGGCATCGGAGACCTCAACTCAGGAGGAAGTTGCTCATGCTGTTAGAATACAAACTGTCACAGTAACACTAACAAAGTTCTGTTGCATATGCTCAGAGGAGTAACTAAAATTTCAGAGAATTTCAGTATTCTTGGGAAGAGTGAGTAAGGCTCTGTGAAATATGGCACAGCAAACTTACCACCTTCACCCAGGGACCCCTGCAGTGCTACCCGGTCGGTTGTAATCACTGATGCCATAAAAGCAGTTTGCTCCATCCCTGCCCAGATGCAATATTGTCAGGGCTCCTTGGGAAGCTGCGAGAGGATTCTTCTGAATAGGCACTGTATGTAAAACAGCTCAAAAGAGTCCTTGTCCTGCACAGACTAGATCTGCATGGGAAGTTACTTTTTTGTTCCTCGGAAGAAAGCAAAAACCCACAAAGAAAAAAAAAAAGAGAAAAAGAAAGAAACCAAAGAAACCTCAAAGAGTTCAAAGAGCGTTTCATCAGCATCACAGTCCTCAGGAGCAAGGACCCCTTTGTCACCCTTGGGCGACTGACTGCTCCCATACACTGGGTGTGCACAGAGCAGCTGGGGGGTGGCTTCAGCAAAATCATTCTCCCTGAGCCCCACTGAAGATCTACTGTCCTTTGCAAAATCTCAGGCTGTTCCTGCACCTGCACTGATCTCTGCTGCTGCTGAAGGATTCTGTGCACACAGCAGGGATTTTGCAATGGAGTTGTGAAGTCCAGGAGAGAGACCTGAGCTGAACACAGCACCCCAGGCACTGGAACAACCTGGGAACTTGTGACCACCCTCTACTTCTGCAGGAAGAATCACCTCGATTCTGATTAAAGTTTCAATTTAAATCTGATTGTTCTTGGAATTTTGAGATTTAATTGCTTTTGAGGTTTTTCCTGCTAATGTTTTAAATTGATGTTTATTTTTCTAAATCTCACTAAAAACTGTAGCACAGAATTGCTCCCCCTCCACTTCCTATTTTCCGTGCCCTTTTGACTTCATTTATCCTAACCACCTTCTTTTTCCCATATTCTCCTTTTGCATCTGTTCACATTCTGCATCCTCTTTATTCTTATCATTGCTTCAGCTCTTCTCTCTCCAAGTTCTGCAATGCTCTGGCCAAACCCCACCCCTCCTCTGCCTTCCACTTTCAAAGACATTTATCTACCTCTGTGATGGATATAACAAGATAAAAGCTCTTTCCCCCATTGTGCAGCTGCTCTGGCTTTGCTGCTACCCTGGGCAGGTTTGTATGGGCAGCAGGTAAGGCACAGGCTGATGCACTGCAGGGTCTGTTTGTCTCACAATGCACTTCAACCTTCTTTTTGTCCGAAAGACTTCCCTTTTAGAGAAGTGGAATAAGCAACATTGCTATGGTAGCAGGTAACGAACAAGGCTGCTTTCCAGAAAACTACAGGAAAAATCAATATAAGTGAGAAGATGGGTCAGAAACCTGATCCTGAATAGGATCCCAGGGAAAAAAAGTGTCCAGCGATTTTGGCATAAGAAATCCTTTACAATATATATGATAAAAGCAAGATACAATGTAATTAGCACAGACTTGGCAAACTTCCAGCACACTCAACTAAATAAATGAATCTGTATTTGTTTTATAGCATAGGGAACTATTTATACTGTCATCCCGGTGCCTGAGGGATAAAACTCTTTCCTGGAGTAACTCTACATACCTCAGGAGTGCAATATTGGTCCTTCCCTTTTAACTCAGGCCTTCCAAGCTGGAATCCTGCTCCTTTTGCACCTCTCTTGCAAAATCACAGCAAGGTCTGGGCAGGATGGGAATCTCCCGGCCCTGGCTCCTGGGACACAGCATGGCTGCACAGAGACTTCCAGCAACAGCTTTTATGGAAAAAGACACCTCCCAGTTTTTCTCTTTTTGACCAAATTGGCCAGCAAACAAACAAAATCTTTTTCCATCTTTCTCCCTCTCCACACTTCCAGTAGCCAAATGGAAAAGGGAAACTCCGTAACATTTATTAAAACTAAAGTTTCCACATGTTTTTCTGAATAGTGTCCAACTGCTCGCCTTCCCTAAAGACAGGAAAACTCCTTTTCAAGGCCTTCGTTTTGAAACCTTCAGAGTTGCCTGGTTTCCAGGGACAACTCTTCCACAGCTGCCCCGGAGCACCCCTGGCCTCCATCACCCAGCCTGCCTCGACTGCTCGGGGCTCCGGCAGCTCCTGCAGGTCTCCTCAACCCTGTGTGACTCCAACCAAGGTAAGCTTCCAGGTAATTCCACCACCTCACCACTTCTGTTAATAAACTTCTCCATTCGGGCTGCCCACATTAAACAGCTCTACCAGAGCAGCAGCAACATTCACTGTCACCCAGGAGAGTGGCTGGGCAGGGAACCTCCCTTGCCATGGAGGAGGGACTTTGCCTGCATTAGACTCTGGTCACCTCTGGTTCAGAGTGACCCAAGGGGAGACAGCAATGGTTGGGGAATTGGCCGAAAGCTGTTGGGGGCACTGACAACGAGAGAGGACCCTCAGCATCCCCCCAGCTCCTGCTTTGACCTCGGCTGTGGTCACCAACCCCCCTGTAGAAGCACCCTGCCAGCTCTGCCAGACACAGGCATTCTTTTTGGGTTGACTAAACCCCAAAGCCCCGTGTTTAGTTTAAATCCAGCTTTTGGAACAATCCCAAACCAGAGTGGGGGCTTTTGGAAAAGCCTGTTGCGAAGAGGTGGAGGGCAGGAATAGGTGTAGCTGCCCTCTTTCAGCCCTGGCTTTGTTTATTCAGCTCTGATTTTATCAAGAGCAAAAGGACACTTTTTAAGATATAAAACATCTATGAAGACTGCTAATCCAAAATTATAGCTTGAAGATAGAAGCTGACAGCCCAGAATACCAGTGACACTAACCTCGTAAAGGGAAGGTCAAAGGGGGCCATGCTGTGGTTTTCCAGGCTGACCTCCTGTACAACAAGAGTTCCTCAAACCAATTCCTGTTTGGTACAGGCAGACCTTGGGGGAGGCATCAAACCCCAGTGCTTAAATGGTCAGCAATAAACTTCAAGCCCGAGTGTGGGGACACTGTCCTGGGCAGTTTTAAGAACACGCTCAGCAAACATCTGGCAGAAACATAAAGTTTGTCTTGCCATGGCCCAGGAGAAGCCTTAAGGGGATCTTTCAGGTCACCCTTCCAGTCCCATTTTCTTTGATTCCTACTTCTTTTTTTAAAAAAAATATAAAAACTTGTACTACATTGGGTGTTGTCACACCTTCGGTTCATTGAATCACATTTTGTTGTCAGGTGAGAGCTTTAAGATGGCATTCATGTCACCTTATCACTTTCTCTTCGTTAAGCTAAGCAGATGAAGCTTCTGGAATAATGGGCAAACTGTTGTTTCTAGCTTTATAGCTGCACATTTTCGTTAGAAATTATGCATCAAGGTTTATGTTACAAAGCAACAAAACGTGGTTTGCATTATTGTTCTTTTAAAAACCCATTTCACAACGAAATCCAGTCCCTAATCAGCAACGAAGAGCAGCAAAAGGAGGTATTACAATCCTCTTCATTTAAATGTCTTAATGAAATTAAATCTGAAGATACTACAGTAGGGTCTTACCCTCAGCTGAAAGAGGGAAGGAATGAACAGGCTTTAAAATGAAACAGGTTTCTCTTCTGACTGACTGCAAGTTACAGGATGTTGGTAGTGAACCAATTAAAACACATCTTAAAACAATAAATACAAACCAAATGTACATTATCAGCATGTTCAGCCTTTTGTTTCTTAGTTCTATTTTGTATCTGCTTATTGCAATCATATGTGTTTTGAAGGAGGGGGAAAATCAAATCATTTTAGGAAATAATAAATAAAGAATTCAGCGGAGGAAACAAAGGAGGACTGCATTTATTCAAACATAAAATGAACCATGCCTTCAGAGAGTATGGTAAAAAAGAAGCCACAGTACTCATGGGTCAGTGGAGCTCAGAAATATCTAGAAAATACCAAAAAAATCTGTCTCAATTGAAGACAGTGATGTGGCATCTCTAGAATGTTCTGCAGAGAGGAGGACTCCGCTGCATGGGTCCTGTCTGCCTGGGGATCTCCAGGGAAAGCTACAAGGAATTTCCACCTTGCCTGCTCCACCTCCCAGCTGCTCACCTGACTGGGACAGAGCGATGAAACCCAAAGCACAGTGAAGAGGTGCCTGTGAGCAGTGCACTTCTGCCTTCCACTGCTGAATTACCCTTTGGCTTTCTGTCCTACACTGCTCCACCTCCCCTGGGATGTTCCAGCTCCCTCTGGACTCGGCATGGGGCTGACCAGCCCCACACCTGCTCTGCCCTACCAGGGTGTTCCACTGCTTTTCTTCTTCCCAAGTCACTGCCTTCTTCAGGCACAGCTTGTCCATCCCTCCTATTTATTTTGTCATCTGAAATACTCCCAGCCTACCTTCTGGCACGTGTAGTATCTCTGTTTAACCCAGCACTAATCCTCTAATGCATCAAGAGTTGCGTGAAATTACCCATCTGAATTTCACTGCTCTTCCCACAAGAATATTGACGTTTGCACAAACACTTCCAGATCAGTGCTGGAAGAAAATTGTCATCTCCATCATGCAGCAGAGTTCTCTACAGCTGCAATGAGTGGAATTAAGTATTTGTTTGTATAAATACAAAAACATTACACCAACTACAGGCATTCACTACCTTCACAGTAAAATGTACATTGAATTTAGAAGTGAAATTGTTTCACTTTCTACAAATCCCATAAAAAAATATTTTTTTCCTACATTTTTCCTCCCGAGTTTTTGCTTTCCCAAGGCATGATGTTTTTTTCTCATTGATCTGTCCCCAAACCCATACCCCAAGTGGATTCCCCTTAATGAAAAAAACGCTGAAAGTTTGCACAACTTTTTCATTCTCTGAGGCTGCAGGTAAGTCCCTGCCTAGTCCCGTGCTTAGTGGAAGGAAGTCTTGAAAATCTCCTTTGCTATTCCTCGTTTCACGGTTTATAACGTAATACTTATAAATACTTTGGTAGCAGATTAAGCTCCAGAGAAATGAAAACATTTAAAAAAGAGCACAAAGCCTCCAAGTGTCCAAATGAGGGACCAGAAACTCTGCTTTAAGCTCCAGGAGGGGGTTTATGAGATGTAGTGCCATGTGCCATACAATACAAGACAAACATCTGCTGTTATTTCAGTAAACTTAAATCAGATGTTAAGCTTTTTCTTCAGGGGGATAGTGGCACAAAGAAAGATTTTATTATTTTTTTTCCTCTCTCCATACCAAGATGGCCATACCCTATGCCAGGAAGAGTGGGAGAAGATTCTGGAGGGGTCTTACATATCATTAAAGCAACACCGTGGTGATAAAGTGACCTTTTGTAACCCTTACTGTACCCTGGGCCTTCAACCCCGGATTTCTGCCCAGAAAGACACTCATTAATCAGGAGGCTAATACTGCAAGTACCAAGGATGAGTTGCTGCTGAAGAACAAGTCTCAAACTGGATTGTTCCCGTGGAAAGATCTCTACAGTTTTTGGTGGGCTTTGAATTAAGCCCTCTGGAAGTGTCGAGATGACTGCCCTGCACTGGCCACCTGCCTGCTTTGCTTTGCTTTGCTTTGCTCCAGGCTGCTTTCATCAGTTCCATGAGAGCTCTTCCTTCTGAGTTCCCAAATGAGTGATTCCTAAAGTGGACATTACACCCCAGACACCCACCTATCCACTGTGCAGAGGACTTGTTCTTGCAAAGGGTTGGGAGTTCAATGCCAGGACAGGGCACCACACGTGCTGGATGGGTTATGGGCACAGCTCCGTCCCAGAGAGGGCACTACCACCATCAGCTGGAGAACCTTCTGCTCCCTCTGGGGGGAACAGGTCCCCCTCCACCCCAGCCACCTGCTTTGGCCCTTAGGCAATGAAGGACTGCAATGACAAACTGTGTGCCCTGCATTGGTTCCAAAAAGGTCCTGCACTTGCTTACACAGAAGATCAAACCACAACAGGGTAGCAGTGAGTTGCCATGGTCAGCCCATGCTGGTTTGCCATCAGTAACATGCTTTGATTAAACAACATCAAATGGTCCCAGTTTATATGAGATATTCCACATTTTACATGGGAAAGGATCGGTCTTAATTGCTGACTTTGACAGCTTGTCTACTTTTCTCATTACACACCACAAGCTACAAGGTCCAGCTAAGTTAATATCCCAAGCTGTTTCTGGTTTGAGCATATTAAAAGGGACCTTATATCCACAGCACCAGACAGCATATGGAGCTCAGCTCTCCCAGCCTCGGGGTAGAACTGCCAGGGGTTATGCTGGACCACTGGAGATGTTGTAAAAAGGGAATTTTGCAAGGTAGAGCTCCAGGAGCTGTGCTTGCTTGTGTTTCCCTGCACAGTGGTTACCGGCAGCACAAATGAACCATGGACCAAGCACAGAACTCGGGATAGAGTAACAGTGACCTGTGTTTGTGTCCCAGTCCAGATGTATTCCTGTTCAGCTTTTCATTCGGAAATTTTGTGGCATAAAGTGATTTAACAATGCACTTTTAATGACCCTATATACATATATATATCTCTTTTGTTTCGTTTTTATTTACCCTAGCAGCACACTAAAACGTAACCAGCATACTTCAGTTTTTTACATTATATTTTAATTAGTGTTTTTATATATGAAAGACAAAGACGCTACTCAGTACCAACACACATCTACTGTGCTGCATTTCCCAAGGCATAGAATTTAATACCCAGAACACTAAGTCTCTCTCCACCAAAATTAATATCCCCTTGCTTGGTGCAGGCCCTGGTCCATCTGGTAGCTGGGCTGAGGCTCTGGGTGAGGAGCAAACAGTGTTTGTTGGTCGTGTAGAAATACTTCATGTTTTATAAACTCATGAAACGTCACAGAGGAATCAGTATCACAGGGAAAGTCACTCGGGGCAGGCAGATGTGCCCCACAATTCATTCATTCTAGGTGGGGTTTTGTTTTCTTTGCTTGTTAATAGTCATACCTGCAACAGGGACAGTGTCAGAGAAGAGCCCAGGGCTTTGCCCCAAATGGAAGCTGAACACAGCCCTTCCCAGCATCACAAGTTGCTTATTCAACTCTGCCTATTTATATTCCTATGTATTTTCACGATGCAAACCCTTCCCAAGGTCAGACACAGATAATGCCAGCAGCAGGGTGAAGGTGACCATTGTACCACAGCACTGCCCCCGAGCACAGGGGATGCTCAGCACCACGGCAGGGGGAGCAGTCAGCAAACTGCCAGAGCTCCAGAGAAAAGTTCAGCCAGAAAGCAACCGAGATGGAAACTCCAGTGTCCACCTGCACTTACCCACTGCCTCTTCACCCACTGCTCTCCACAGGACCCCTGCATGGTCCCTACCACCCTCCCTCAGCACAGACAGGCTCCTTCTGCACTGCACTCGCACCTGCAGAGCCTCAAGCAGCAAGCACAGGTTGCCCCGGGAAAGAAAACTTTGGTTCATGGTTCCTCCAGGCTGCAGGTTCAGGCTTTGAGCCTCCATCCATAATGGTTTGGCCATCTACAGTCTTAATCCTGTGCAACATTTATGGAACATTCCTTTCCTCCTCCTCTGAAGCAAGTGCAAATACTGTTTGGCAGAGAGGAACTACCCACAAGGAGCGAGTTCCTCGGAGCAGTTGCACGAGAACTTGGACTAAGCATAACATAACACGTCTGAATAATGCTGTGAAAAATACATAAAACATGTTATGGCATTAAAAGTTTAAACATCATAAATCTTCAGCGTGCTATTTACTAGGCTGGGAAGGTGATAGAAACAACATTCTGAAGTGGAATGAGAAGAGAAAAGAAATTGTAGCAGGGGAGGCCAGAGGCAGGGAAATCCCCCCGGACCCGGCTGCGAAGGCGGCTTTAGGGGAGGCGCTGGGTTGAGCTTTGTGCAGCTCTGGCTGGCAGGAGTCACCCCGGCATGGCAAACACACACCTTCACAGCAAACTACTCAGTGAATACTCAGGAAAAAGACTTTAGGGAAAATTATCAAAAGAGATAGGAATTTGAGGAGAAAAAAGAGTCAGGTCAGAATTAGCAGCGAAGGAAAAGAACATCACAAATAGAATGAGGGGCTCAAAGGGTCCCTGGGCACTACTGAACCACTCCATGGCAGAGCAGGGGCTGGGGGGGTGGGAGATTATACAGCAAATGGAGATTAAAGTTGCCAGCTACAAGATTTGCTCCAACATTTGCCAAATTTCAATATAAATTCGGAGTTCACGTTGAAATCCAAACAACCGCTCTGTCAGTTCTCAAGTTGGAACCTTGCTGAAGCACCAGAGTGGCTCGAGCCTCTCTCAGCACACACAATCCCTGATTTATTGCTCTCGGGCTCTGCATTACATTTCAGCAAACAGAAGAGTTAAGTAGTTACCGTGAAAAATATTTAAACAAGCAACTGCAAATTGTGCAAACTGTCAGCCCGAGCCCTGGCTCAGTGCTCTGGGCTGTGAGGGCAGAGGAACCACGTCTCTTTCTTTCGTTTTCTAGAGGGATGGAGAAGGTACTTTTTTTTTTCCCCTTTTTTTCTTTTTTTTTTAGTTTTTTTTTAGTTTTATGCAAACTTTCAACAAGAAATCAGTAAGATCTGGACTTGTTTGTTCCTTGGAATTGGTGATTTATAGGAAATTCAGTAAAAGTAAAATCACTGTCTTCCCAGAACTCCTGTTCCCCAGCTCCCTCAGCAAACACTCTCCACCAGTTGAGCAAATTATAATTTGTATAATAATGCTGTTACGGGTAAGAGCTACACACACAAAACCCAGAGATGGTCCTGACCAGCTTTGCTGCCCCGACATTTAGCTGATGTTTACCTTGACAGATTGCACACATGGACAGAGCCAGGACTGCATCTATTCCTCATACAAACTAACTCTATTTTAGTTATAATTCAGAACAAATTCAATTTTCATCTGTAACTGTGAACTTTTCTAGCTTTTGTAGCTTCAAGTCAGCTCATTAACATTACTTAGACATCGTTTTTATAGCTGAATTATACTATGTTTATACTGTGGAATTCCATTACTTAATTGCTTCACTACTGGAAATTTCAGTGGGGTTCTCATTTTTCACATAAATCTTGAGAATAAACATGTTTCTGTATTTCTCTTAATTAAGTGCATATTTCATAAAAATAGCCAACATAGACAAATTAAGCAAAGCATCATTTGTTTAATCAAATGGGAAACTCGTGCCGCATGTAAATGGGGAAACGTCAAAAGCTCTGGCATTGGCTTCGATAACTGCCAGGGATTCCTCCCAACAACCCAAACCTGTCCAGCCTGCAAAAAAACTGCACTGGAAATCACTGGCACAACGTTCTCACAGCAAAGCCAGCCCCGAAGTGTATCAAACGGGGAGCCAGGCCCTGCAGAAGGACACATCTCCCACAGGCAGCACCACCAGGTCAGCACACGCTCCCACCGCGCGTTCCCAGGAGCAAACTTGAGTCTGACAACCACAATGATCACTGTTTTTCTGATGGGAGAAATGCAAATCTCCATTCTGGAGGAGAGAAAAAATGGCTTCACTTTGATCTGAGTGACCCAGCTCCCGCGTTTCAAAAATCAAGTTTGGTTTTTAGCCTTAGATTGATTTAGTGGTAAGACTGCAGCCAGCAGTGAGAACAAACAATGCCCCATCTCCCAGGTCCAGTTTGGGAGGGTCTGAGGCCACAATAATAATAATTTTGCTGCATTTAAAAATGGCCAATGCTTCCCAGCACAACTTTACACTGTTTAAAATATAAACCAGCAATAGGTTTTGGAAGTCAGATAAAAAAGGACAGCGAGAAAGATTTGGCAAAAAAAAAAAGAGTTTATGTCATGCAGAGGAAAATGTGTCCGTAAAACAGCTATTTTTCACCATTCCCTCCCTTGTCTTTATTCTACCTACTCTCTTGGGAGCAAGAAGTAGGCAGGTGGGAGAACAGAGGATCAAAAGCTCGGGCTCCATTACACAAAGGTTTCACTACAAGCATAACTTTACCCTTGTAAATAATGCCACTTGCTCGAAATACACATCTGCTGAAGAGTTCAGGACCAGAATGAAGACTGCAGTCATCAAAACATTCCTCCTAGTTCATCCAACGTGAGTATTTAACCCTAGACACTGTCCCAGCAACCCCCATGCCACAGGAAAATGGGGTCCCCTAAAGCCTGGCTCAGCACGGGAGTATCTCCTGCTGACAGCAGATCTCAGCTCTGCCCACCACCACCTCTCACGAGCTCCTGGTGGATCACCATGGTACCAGCACCTTCCCAAATGGGAGATGAAGCACCAGAGAGGACAGTGTTCCGAGCCAGTATGCCAACTCAAACATCACACACCTTGCTGTAATGTCACATTTCTACTTCTAACACCTATTTTGTCTCACTGAGATAGGATTTAAAATGGACTTAAAGACATTGGAAACTGAGACATGAAAACCCCAGTGCTGTCCAATTTGGCTCACATGTTTTCCTACCAATATCTACAATATGAAGCCTTTTTTTACATGAAAAGCAAGGGGCATTACCTTGCTCAAGTGTTTTGCTGCAGTTGGTAGGTTTTTTACAGCAAAGTACCTCAAAGATGCAGGGAGACCACTTGGCTATACAGAAGTGACTCCCTTCTAAGAGTGCTGCAATATCTGGAGTAGCCCCAAACCTGCCGTTAGCAAAGGAACATTCCTACGTGGTGCATTTTGAAGGGAACACAACATACTAAACTCTTCTTTCCTCCACACCTGTGCAGTGAGCAATGCTGTGCAGCCGGGCAGTGGGGATTTCATTCCTGACTGGCACATGACTCCAAGGAAACATCGATACTTCTGTCAACCCCAAGACACTTAACGTGTTGGCGGAGAGATGCCTTTAATCTCATTCCATGCGTAAAGTCCTCCCTCCCCTTGAGCAAAGCTCTTCCTCGGACAGAGACCATCCGTGCTGCATCAAGCAGCCACTGGCTGTGGCTCTCAAAGCCAACCCAGCAGTATTATTCCATTTTCCACTGAATAAAAAGTATTGAGGTTTCTTTGTCGGCGAGAAGCGAGCCTGGATTCCTTTCCCCCCCCGCCCTTCCCACTCACAATGCCCCACTCTGTTTGGGGGGCCAAGGAGGGCTGTCTCCCAAGAGATCCCAACAGGATTCAGTCCTCTGGTAATGGACTCCTAAAACTCCCTAGAACCACCGACCTCCTCCCCGTTTCCCTTTGAACGAGGGTAGTCTGTCGGGGTGGGGAGCAATTTAAAACCACTGGTAAAGAGAGAGCTTAGGTAGAGAAGAAAGACTGATTTCTTATCGGAGCTGCCACTAGAGAAGACCCAGGTGGTGTGGCCAAGGGGGATCCCAAACACCCACCTCCAGCCCCGAATTAGCAGATGAGATTCAGTAACAAACAGGGGCTTTTAGCAGCTCGACCCAACCTCAGAGGGTGACGATTAACACCTCTGCAGGGGCAGGGGGGAGAGGGAGGAGGGCAAGAACTTGGCGCCCTGGGAGGTTTGCGATGCTGAAATGTCCTTCTGTGAAAGCAGAGATCTGCAGGTCAGCTCTGGGATCTGCACCTGCCCTTGCAGAAGGGGCCTCAGCTTCCAGGGTCTGTGTAGAAGACTCTCCTCACGTACTTTGCCTATGTACATAGGTGTGTGAGCAGACCCCAACAGCGGGAAGCCACAAGAACACGTGCCACGCTTAGCCTCTAGTCTTGATCACTACAGGATCTCTCTGAGCCTGGTGGGGATCATTTCTAGACACAAAGAGGGTGAGCACAGAGACATCAAACAATCATGATCTAAACCCATCGATATGTGGAGATGTGTTTGAAAGCGTTCCCTCTGGACAGGAAACACCCCAGACTCCAGTACGTACCATTTCTCCTAATACCTTTAAGTGTGTGGGAGGTAAATGTAATCTGTTTTGATAATTCTTGACATTAAACAGTGATAAATAATTAAATATGTTTAACTGTTTCATTAACTAAAGATAGATTGAGAGTGCTCCATAGATAGAATATAGATCAAAAAGATTGAGACTGGCTGTAAATTCCCCCGATGTTTTATGACACCATTTGTATTCTGTCACTCACTAGCTTTATGTATAGTCCAAGCTGTGAGCTGAATACCCCATTCAGAAAGCCACTCACTCTGCATGTTATTGCAATTTAATATTTTCACACACAGACACATCATTATCTTGGAACCTGACACTGCAAGGAGAATTCAGTAATTTTTCAAGAGTGCCTTTTTTTTTTGTTCTAATGCGAGCACCGAGGCACGAGATTGATCTAAATGACCACTCTTCCAATATTTAGTCTCTAGATAGATAGATCAGCAGGTAGATATTTGCCTGTGTTCTCAGGGATTCTTCTCGTTTCAAACATTTCATCAAAAGAACTAAAAAGGAAGATTAAGAATCTGTCATTATCAACAAGAAGAATACCCCTCACATAGTTACAGCTTGTGACTATGAACCAGATACACATATAGAGAGACACACGTATATTAACAGGGCAGTGCTCAAAGCTGTCTCTTCAGTCTTCACCTACTGAAATGTGACCATGGAATGGGATTGTGCCCCTCACACTGGGATTCTGAAGGGGAAACAAAAACCCATTCCTCTGGGCTGTTTGAGAAGAATCAGGCACACAGCTCTTCAAATTACAGGTAGAAAAAAAAACCCCAAACATTTGTTTATCAATATTTTAAAAGCCAAGTCACATCAGAAAAAGGACTTTAGAAGTGGAGACAAAGGCACAGCTGATTTCATCCATGGAAAGGAGCTCTATCTTACAGCAGACCCTTGGTGGCTAATCATTAACCAGCATCACATACCAACTCAGATATAAGAAAAAATCTTTCTATGCAAATAGCATTGATGTCCCCAAGAGTTCAGTGCCTTGAGGACCTGCTTCAAAGTCCAGTGAAGTCCATGGAAGGACTACCATGAACTTGAGCAGGTTTCAGGTTCTGAGCAGTGAGGTTGCAATGCTGCTTTGGGCCAGTAAAAGCCCAGCTATGGTGAAGGTTCCCTTAGGACAGTGATACAAGGCTAAAGGCAAACTTCCACCATGGAATTCATATTTCCTGGTCTTGAGTTAGGCAGGAGCCTCACTCTGCCCTGTTATGCCCTCAGTATTTTCATTAGGAAAGAAAGGAGCATTCCAAACCAAGCTCCAGAAATCTTCCATAGGTTTCCATTTCCTGATTTCACAAACTGCTAAACAGAATATTGTAAAAAAAAATAAAAGCAAACCCAAACCCAACAGTTACTGTCCACTGGGTAAAAAATAGATTTATAGATAGGTGTTAAACACGGGCTCCTTCTCCTGATCTGCTGGAACAGGCAGTGCTATTACTCCAATCAATAATTCGCCAGGATATCGATTCCTGGTCGTACAAGAAACTTTCTGATTGTGGCTGGAGGCAACGTGTGTGACTGCACCAAGGCTCTCTGCTCTCTCAGGGCTCCGAGATCTACACATGAGCTGAAGAACTGCACAAAAATGCTTTCTCTGAAATGGGGGTTAACATGTAATCTGTCAGTCTAAAGAGGAAATGAAATACATGCTTTGGAACATGTAGGCCTTCAACACCTTCATCCACCCCTCCACCTGGCTGAACAGCTACAGGGGATCCAGAAGGGAGTGTGCAGAGCCATTATGGACAGGTTGATATCCACTCTGCTCCACAGGCACGTGCTTTATTATCCATAAATAAATAACCACAACACCCCTCCAACAAACAATTTGAGGAAGCACTAGAATTTACCTAAAGGGCCTTCAGTGCACAGATACTCCACTCATCTGGGAAAGCAGGTATCTCCTGTCCTCTGAGGGAGCATCAGTAGCTCTTCAACATTTCCTTAAGGACACATCCATGAAATTCCCTTGGTTTTCCCAAAGGCAGCTGCTAAAATCACTCCTGAACAGGCTACCATGAGCAGAGGACAGAGAACCAAATCCTGCTCTGAACTTCATCTGGATAAATACTTGAAGACTACTCTAGCAGGAAGAATTTAAGAACTCCCAAAGTCACAAAGATCTGGCTTTTATTCATTATATATGGGATATATGAGCAAAACTGTTTCTGAGCAGAAGGCTTTTCAATGTTCTCCATGAGGCATCAACTGCTTTTTAACTATGACTGTTGTGCCATGTAGGGATTTACATTTATTTTATTCCTATGTGATAATTCTAAAATAAAACACACGATCACTTGCCAGTTGTGCGCGTTCTTTATTTCACATTTATGTAATAAAATATAAAATGAAAGAAGTCCTTTTCTATAAACAGAAAAAAAATGGTAAAGCAATTTTATACTACATGAACTTCAAGCACAGCCATTTAAAAATTAATTTACGTGATTGAGCCCAAAAGGTCCATTCACTGTAAATACTAGCCTGAAAGGGAAGAAAACGCCAGACTACATGTAAACAAAAGCTTTTTTTTATGAGCATCTGAGAGGGAATAGAAGTTTTTTAGCCAAACCTGAAACTTGCAAAAAAAGAAAAGAATCTGATCCAATAAATTCAGCACAAATGTCCCAAGGACCTCAGTGGGCGTTGGAACAAACACAAAGGTCATTAAGGAGAGGTTTCTCCAGAAATCATAAAGGCAGGGATGCACATCCCTCCCATTCGACGGGGGCAGTAGCTGAGGGTGAGTTATTTGCTTGAACCGGTGAAGTTAGATCAGTAACAAAAACAATTCCTGCTTTTTCTGCATCCCCGAGCAATCCCTGCCCAACTCCTCTTGTTTCAAACACTCCAAGTGCGGTGGGTTTGCATTTCAACAGCAGCAGCCCAGGACCCCACCCCCAGTCCCTTTCCTGCACAATTCCACAACTTTTCCATGTTCTGCACAGAACTTCACATCCAACTTTCCACGTTTCCTCACAGCCAGCGAATCACTTACGCAAAGCACAATAATGCTGGGCTCAGAGAACACACACACGTGCTAAATATAGCCCTCATGCCTGGTGTGGAGCTGGCCCCAGCCTAGTCCTGTGCCTAAACCTCTGGGAAAGCTGCTCTGCCAGGAAGCTTTAGGTACTATTGAGGGAAAAGCCTCTTTGTCCCCCCCATAGCCCCATAGCTCCCCTTTCCATCCTGCTGCACCCAGGGCAGGGCTGAGCTCTCCAGAGCAAGGCATAGACAGAAACACCACCATGGTCCCATCCCCACACCTCTACCTTCCTCCAGATCCAGCTGCTTCCTCAGCCTGACGAGGGAAGCTGCGTTTACCTCCTTTAGTCCCCCTGAAGGAATTTTATACCAAGTAGGAAATAAAGTTGATTTTTTTTTCCTCTGTAATACCAATAAAACAATAACTCGATATCACTTCTACCAAAACACCACTGCTGTAAAGTTAAAGATATGGAAAAGAAAATTAACTACTGTTTATGACAGCAGTGGAAGGGAAAAGAGGGGGGAAAAAAAGCACAATGCATACACGGGAACAGATGGCTTCTGTCCAACATGGCCCATCCTCTGTATATGACTTCTCTGGAAAGGAAGTCCATGCCATTTCAGAAAACAGCAATCTGGCTCAAATATGCTGAGGTTATATCATTGATCATTCCAGAAGCGTGGAAAGAAAGGGAAAAAAATTCAAAAATCTATATTTCTCCATCAGCTATCAATCTGCAGATGCTAAAAGTGCTCCCCTTAAACCAGCTACACACCAATATTTGTATATTTTATGCACATACACACAAAATCTCTCGGGCCATGTCCTCAGCTGGTGAAAATTAGTTTCATTGATGTTGATCCTGGTTTACAGGAGTTGAGGATCTGGCCTCTCATTTAAAAAAAAAATAAAATCCTGAATTTTGTCAGTTTAACCTCAGCTTTCACAGAGAGAATGAGGTGCACATTCTGCTCGGCACCGTTCCCTGGTGGCACACACATCCTCCACCAAGCCTCTGCACTCACACAGGGAAACATCCATATTAGCAAAAGCAGTAAAGAGCAGTTTTGTGGCTGAATCGTGGTATCTGCAAAACAACCTTGTCTAACGAAGCTCAGGAAATATAGTTGTGAGGGAGATAAAGTGC